>MU228159.1:591514-648405 GCA_018584345.1 Thuja plicata | reverse complement strand
AATGCTTGTTCAATTTGGATGAAATAAAGGATTTTCTACTTATGCTAGATTTAAAGAAAGCCACAATTTGATCAAATGCAAGCTTGATGAGAGAAATACCTGATTTCGAAGCTAGCAAAGGGCTAGGTGCATTTTTGAGTATTTGGCTTTTTTTTTTACTCACCTAGTGGCGATCATTCCCACTCCATCTCCTCCAATAAAGTTAGTCAACACAAAGCACAGCAAAGTGAAGAAAACTTGAAAACCTTAAAAGACACAAAAAACCTCCTAAAAGCTCTTTCAAATGAATGATTTCTCAATTAAAGCTTTTAAAGAAAGTAAGGATGCGAAATTAATTAGAGAGTAAGAAATTTTTCTCTTATATGCAAATAACACCTTAATATAATGATCATATAAATGCTCTTACTCAAATAAGCTCTCTAACAAATTTGCATTATGAATCTCTTTATCATTCTTGATTTTAACTCTTACCTAATTGCTAGGCCTTGAGATTTGCTTCTTTAGTTTTTGCACCTTTGGGTATTTTTCATCTGCTGAACAAGAAAACACAGAGAATTACAATAGTGATAGAATCAACCAAAAATTGATTTAAAGCAAAAGTTACTATGCGGCATTTTACAGCTAAACCATGGTTACCGAATGCTAGTAAGCATAACTTTAAACTTTAAAGGTGGCTTTTAACTCTTAATATGCTGTGCTTAAAATATCACAGGCGGTAAAATAAAAATAGCAAGCGGAGTAGAAAGTATAAAAGGCGGTCAAAAACTACTGATAAGCAGCTGTTGAAAGTTCACAAGCGGTGCACTTTATTCGACAGGCGGCATGATTTATCTGGCAGGCGGTCTAATTTATCTCTCATGTGGTAGCAGAAAGAAAGACGGAGATGAATCAAGCTTTTCAGGTGGTGTTTTATTGTTCTTAGGCGGCTCTTGGCATAGCATACGCAGCTCTTCTCCTATTTTCTGCAAGAAAAACACTAAGAACAAATAAAATAGAACAAATATTATGATAAAAACATTAATACAGAGGCTTAGAGCCCCACGGTGGGTGCCATTATGTGTGTAAGAAAATACACCTTCATGAAATTAAGAATGAAAGAAACAATTCTATGGAAAGATAAACAAGCTAATCTAAGAATTGAAACTAAACAATCTATATCATCTCATGGTTCTCTATCCAAGCTTTGTTAAGAGAGCTCTCAGACTTAATCTCTCTCAAGGACAATCCCAGAATGAGATATGTATGAAAAAGAATGCTCAAATCTAGCTAGAATGCTCAAAATGCTCAAAAATGCTCCAAGATTATATGAGAAAATAACAAATGCTCCTAAACATTATATGCTAGATGTAATGCAAATGCTAAAATTCTCTCAAAAATCTCTCAAAATTCTCCTCATATGCTCTTAATGTGCCTATAATAAGGATTCTTTTGCTCTTGAATTCTTGGATCCCAACACAAAGGAAATTTCTTGTATTTATAGCATTTTCCCAAGGGTAGGGGGTAGAGTGAGTTGATCATGATCAAATTTTGGTTAAGTTAAAAGCTTTGAGGTGTTTGCAAATGGAGGGAAAGTTGGTTGGTTGTCTCAAAGAAATTAAGAATTAAATATCTCCATCATTTAATTAAATAAGCCATGGAAGGGTGATTGGGTTGGATTTGATCCTTTTTTATTTAAACTATACAATTGAAAAATCAATTGCATAATTTGATTAATCCCTTTAGGCTTGAATTTAATTATTTGATCTTTTAATTTGATTTGAATTTTGTCCATTTGAATTGGTCCATTTGTTTTGCATTGAGATGATATTTTGAAGCATTTGGCTGAGATTTACAATTTGGAATGCTTGAGATACACCTGGTAAATTTTAGGTGTCTACAATTTCCCATGCATGCATTTAAGATCTGCCAAGTGGATTTCATCTTGTGCACGTTCGGATAGTTGGCATCATCATCACCATAACTCCCATTTATTGCATGGTCATGTGATGCCCACGTAAGCCTGACAACTCACCCTCCAGTCACATCTCCCAACAATTAGTTATCCTGACTCTGGGTCCTACACCCTTGCCCTGCCTATATCTTACTTCCGTCAAGTATGTTGAAACCCCCAAGTCTGGATAATGGTTGAATTCCCAAGTTGACATCATATGCATATCTTTCTATATTTTGACCTAAACTAACTTTTTAGGTGATGTGTGCAATGTGGTGGCAAGTTCTCTAGAATCCAAAGCAGCATTTTTTTTTTATCTTATGAGAATTTTGACGGTCGCCTTACCTTGCAGGTTTTCAAACATCACACTTTCACTATGTCGGAGGCTTCTACATCCTCACCGCTCGGGATTCTAGATCTCCCCACCACGGCAGTCACCAGGGAAACCATCATATCTAAGATTGAAAGGGCCCTAGAAAAGCTTCCCCTCAGCATGAAATATTTGAAGGACAATACTATTATAAGATCAAAGATCGAACCTAAGGTTCAATTGATTACCAACACCAGCATCAAAATGTGGGCAGAAATACAGGCCCTGGTCAGAATGATGTTCATCCAGTGAACAGTCGGGGACTAATTGGCCATCAATGTTGGATAATCTAGGATTCTAAGGGCTATTTGATTCCCATGTTCAGTGCAGGCCCTAGAACTTATTCTCAATCTGGTCGCACATTATAACTCCTCCATCCGGGCCGTCATGCTTGCCGCCCCAGTCTTGATCGGATATCCTACAGCTATGGTCTCCCTAGATGCTACCACTTTTTGGGTAGGTTTAGGGATTCCCCAATTTGATGAAGCAACAGTCGTCACCCGATCTGATGCATTGATAAAATTTTAGCAGTTGGAGGTTATGGCCCGATAGTATTTGAACAACAAGTGGCTGAAGACCCAAAAGAAAGATTCCAAAAGAATGAAGTTGGACATTCCCAGATCTGAATTCAAGGAAAGAATCTAGATGGGGATCATAGGATTATGTAGTATTTTTGGGCGACCGCATGCACAGGAATTCTTAGGATGGATGTATTACTTCCTACTCGACATCTCCACTGGCGAACAATATTTTGATTGGCCGCCATCATTTCAAACCATGTGGACTCGCAGTTCCTTCAGGTGTCCTGGACCTCAAAATTTTCAATGATGTCCTATGTTCTTTGGGCCCTAGCACAATAATTCCCTGTTACAAATGGGCTTCTCACATCAGGTGTACTTGGGGTTGGCCCAGGCCAAAAGGCTCCTTGGGATTATTTTGCGCAAATCCAATGGGAGGCTAGTTTCCTCAACTTTTGAGTGAATGATACCTTCGTTTACTACAACCTTGTCACACCTACCCAAGATGCTGGATACCACCTCTCTAAGGAGGCGATGGAATTGGTTAGAAGTTATGGCCACTACTACATCCAATTCTAGCAGCATACTTATATTCGGGTAACCGGCTTCCTCGGGAAACCCTATTTGTTGCCCAAGCATTGTGGGAGAGAAATAATTCTTTTGGAATACTTCTGGCAGATCTTGGAACTGCATTCCCTCTACACTGTGAAGAAGGTGGTCAATGTTCCATTCCTAGTCACCTATCAGAATTACTCATGTAGTGTGGCTGTAGCCAAAGAGGCAGACAATGAGCTTAAAAGCTTGGGCTTAACATAATTCTATCTGGAGCGGAAGAACTTTGATCTGCTAGGTAAAATAGCAATGACACTTCCCCGAGCATCAAATCCCCATATATTCCACATGGAGGACTTCTGGGAATATTTTCAAGATGATTTTGAAGTCCGGAGCCAACACTTCATCCAAATGACAATGGGGATGATGGAGAGGCTGAACTTTTGAAAATTCTCAAGTGACTTTTCTGACACAGGGTCCATGGTAGACCCTCAATACAAAGAGAAGGGGATAGACAAGATGGATCTTCCTCCAATAGATTGGAACACTCAAGAGGGGCCAACAATTGAATATATCACTCATGACATGGTTGAGCATAGCTACACTTATTTCAAAAGGGCGTGCCTAGGAAGTATGCACAAAGTTGGCCTGACAGTGCAGAGTTTGACTTCCGGGGCCAGAACCTCCTCATAGGGGGAGGATAAAGGAAAAAGAATAATGTGGACCCCATTGCAAACCCCATCTGAGACCCCCATAAAATATCAAATGCAGCAGACGCTGGTGGTCTACCAACAGATACAAGATAAACTAATCACGCAGTTGGCCAACCCAGCCCTCTTGATCGGGCCTGTTCGTCCTCCCTCTTCCCCTTTGCTGGCAAAATTGATGGTTTGAGAAATCAGAGTAGGAGTAGAAGAGTAGAATGCAGCTCTAATGGATGCAGGGCCCCTTTTGGTAACTAGGAGAAAGAAAAATAAAACTAACACTCAACCAAGGACAGAGTCAGAACTTGGGATGCCAAGCATCTCAGAAGTACGAATCTTTTCTTTTGACTCCCTAGATCTAGAGAAAGAACCTAAGGACATCCCAGAGAACCCCCTCCCCCCCCCCATGATGAATTTGATGATGTATTTGGAATTGATGAGTTCAGGAACTTGCAGGGGGATATCCAGAGATCAGTTGAAGAAATCACAGCACAGGATGAACTCCCAGAGCAAGAGCCTGCATAAGAGCAGGAAGCCCAGGCAGAAGAAGAAAAGGGACAGGAGTAGGTGGATACCTCCAAAGTCCTAGAGATATAGGTTAAAGGGACTAAGGGAAGACAAACATAGGATGAGAAAATAGCATTGTTTGGGGAAACTGGACCCATGGGAACAACCATGACTCCAACTGCCATGCTCCAAATGCCACTCCTAAAGGTAACATTTGGGGAGGTGATCATAGCAGCCCAAATGTTGAATCTTTTATTGATGCCTCTGCCACCTCTAGAGAATACACTAGTAGAAGAGAACATCCTAGCAACAGAGGCTGATGAATAGCAGCAAGAGGAGAGGAACCCTGGGGAGACAAACGATGGTCCTAACATTGTCAATGATACAAACACCAAGGAAAAAGATAAAAGCACCGCCAGAGTAAGTATCACTGGTGAACTTAAGGATATAGGGAAGGAGTCATAAATGGCTCATACTATTGAAGGGGAGAAACAAGATCCCAGGGATAAATTGCAAGAATAGATTTTGGCTGCAAAACCTCCCCTACCACCATAATGGTTGGTGGAGTCTCGCAAGAGGAAGGCCCTAGTGACCCCTAAGGCCCATGTCTCCTTGGAAGAGATGATGGCACAGATGAAGGACCCTCCCAAGACCAAGAAATCCTAGATAGTCCATACTCTTCAGACTAGGCCAGGTGGAGATATACTTGCGGTAATTGCGACACCTTCCCAAGGTGTAGATGAAGAAATGACCAAGCTTGATGAGTACTCCATCACTGAGGTAACACTAGGGAAGAGAGGGAAATTGGGTGAATTCAACATAGTGAAAGAAGTGACCAAGGTGGTGGAGTCCCATTATGAAAAGGAGGCCCAAAAATTTAGGGCATAAAAAGAACAGAATGCTAATCTTACGGGGTTGTTGATGGAGCTCGCGCAACCTCTTACTGCTATTCCCCTAGGTGCCTCTGTGTTTGACATACCACTCCCTTAGAGTGACATGGATTCATTAAGGGCAATGAAAAGAAAATCCTAGGTAGTTGATGAGTGGGTCACAAAATAGGTGAGAAACGTGTGACATTTCTTGAGATCAACACTCCCAGACTTGTATGCATCCAGTAATACTCTACATGTGTCTGAAACTACTATCTTCATCTGGGAGGGAGACATTGAAAATTATGAGGCATGGAAGGCCATGATGGAGGAGCTCATCGAAATCAAAGAAGAAATTGTCTCCAAGGCCAGAATTTTAGGAGAGGAGTCTTTTGAATTTGTCTGGACCCAGCACTCTTGACTTGACCTCACATTGGAGGTAATCAAACAATTGGTAGGGGCTATGCGTGAAAAAGTCTAGGAAGTTTAATATTATTTCAATTTATATAAGTCATTCATCTCTAAGGTCTTTAGAGATGATCCCTTCAGCACTAAAACATGCACTCCAGAGGAATGTCCTGGGAAAGTTCAATGAGCTGATGGAGTCTCGGTATGGATCCCTAGAGGGAATGGATGGAGTGAAAATGTCAAGGCTCACTCACATGGTGCTTCAAAATCATGACATGACCAAGATGGCCATGGAGTTCAAGGAAAATGTTCCAAATTTGGATGAGCAATTAGAGGTGGTCAAATACTGAAGGGCCACCCTTAAGGACATAGTTGAGGATGGGATCACCCAGCTCCTGTAGACATTCAATGATACTAAAGAAAAATAAGGTCCTCTAAACTCTGGAGATGATCAATCAGGAGATCTAATTTTTGTATTCATTCATTCTTTTGGGTACGGGTCTCCGGATCCTAGACTTTCGGATCCCATAATTTTTGTATTCTTAAAGTGACCTATGTCCCAGTTCCCAAGGATGACCAATCACTTTCAAGGCAGTCAGTAAAAGGTGTCAAAAAATAGGTAACTGCAACAAGGCACATTGGATCGATTAGAGGGTTATGACAGATGGTCTTCCCAAGATGTCATTCCAACATTACACCTAGCACATCGGAGATAGGCCACCACTTCCCCATTTATGAGGCATGTAGCCTCGATCCCCAGGGGATCAAATTTCTTCTCTTGTCCTATCGGCTCTCCCCTCGAGGCCGATTCTTCCACTCCTCTCTTCTTGTCTTATTCTTTTGATATTTCAGACATTTTCTGCCTTGAGGTCTTTTGTAGCATGGTGCAGGTAGTACTGGCCACTAGAAAATGGTATTATATTGTAAGGTGTAAAATAAATTAGGTTAAGTTTTAGGTCAAATTGTGTGTATAAATAATAAGTCTGGCCTCATTCCAAGGGTCAACAAAATTGATGATTTTGCAGTCCACAGTTAATGGCATTTTAGTTTTCTCAGTTCTTAGTTGCAGAGCTCAATGCTCCTTAGTTTTAAAAGCTTTCAGTAGATAAATGCTCCCTTGGATCCACCATTGTAATAGGCACCAGTGCTTGCTGGAGATATGTTAATGAAGAAGGAAGGGTTCTATCAATGATGTTGTTAGCATTCTGATCTCTGGGTTAATGGTATTTTACGCTTTGTGTTCTTTATGTCCTTTTCTCTGATACTTCAAGTATATTAACGACCTCCTTTTCCTTTGCTATTGATTAAATATGAGATAATGGTTTTGTGTTTCTTCAGTATTTAGTGTAGTGTGTTAGAGCATTGTTGATGTTTTGAATGTTTAAGTATAACTATAGGTAGATGAAACATTTCTAACTCTGCAACATCTTTTGAAGTTTATTTGTTAAATGAATGTGCACCTGTAGGAAACCCTAATTAATTGAATCCCCAGAGAAGATGAGTTAAGATAACCAACTATCCCCCTCAAACAAAATAGTCACATTTCCCAACTGAGCCACTGTACTATCGAGACCCAAATCTCATGTGCTTCAAGGCCCGGGGAATCTCATTTCCCCAGACAACCTTTATAGGAGAAGTTGGTCGGTACCCCGGTACCCGATGACAACTTACATCTATTGGCAGACCTGGTCACAAAGTCCTATCAATAGGTGTGTGCTTTGAAAGAAAATCAAGCCGATGATTTGTGGGAGAAGTAGAGAGGAGGCATTGAATACATAAAACCAAAGCCATCATATCTTGCATGCTCCCCCGGATACCATAATTATCCATTCTTCAGTTCTTTCCTTTTCTTTTCTTTTATTTTAAAGATGAGAAAGGCAGTTTTCCTTTCACCGTGAACGTTAAGCTTAGCTAATTTTCACAATGGTACTTCTTTCACCTTGCCACCTAATTCATATTGTTGAATAGGAGAGAATGTTATGAACCTGAGATATTTTATGACTCTTAGACTTGGCCAATATCCAGTGCATCTGATCTACCCCCAAGGGCCATGTGATTCTTTCTCCTTAGATTTTTTGTTAACCGATATCTGGACTTTTAAGATATGAATCTGATGAAGATTACTCATAACCTATTACCATATGCACAAAAAAAATCCAGAGTGTGGACCAATTCCACCATGCTAACAATAGATTTGAAACTACCTAAAATGCATAAGGTACCATTCCAGGGACTAGATGTTATGTGAAGTATACCTTTCTACAAGAAGAAGGCAACACACAAGGAACCTGGAGAAAATACACAAAGCAAAAGAAAACTGAAAAACAAAACAACAGGAAAAGGTGGTCCCAGAGGATGGCAAACAACTATTTACAAGGAAAAGGTATTCCAAGGGAACACCTAGAAAGATATTTACAAGAAGGAACTTTACATATAGTACAACTTCGGACAAAATTACCAGCTACCTCATTCAAAATAGTGTTTAAGAAACTATCCATTGACAGGCAATGGGATGGCTTCTCCGGTCATAGTACTGAGGTGATAAGTATTTGCCCTACATATATCAGATATGGTCAGAGCTAGAGCCTTTGAAACTTGGTGTGCTTCCCTTTCTTTTCCTGGGCCTTGTCCCACAAAAGGACTAGGTCTAGAATCTAAAAGGTCTTATATTGGGATCTTTGGTCAAACCATCATTTAACTACTGGTTGGTGATGCATGAAGTATTCTAGTGTTGCATCTCTTTGTTCCTCCATTCTTACTAGGTTCAGAAGCCGAACCTCCACAATGTTATCCCGATTGTTGAATTCGTACATAAAATGTAAGACCAGGATTTGTAAGTTGATATGGAATACTAGATTCTGGCTATAAACCAAATGAAATGGGGAAGTCCCCAGCACTGCCTTAATCCTAATGTGATTTTCCCAAAGGGTGAATCTAATTTTTTGGTGCCAGTCCTGGGGGTTTTGTTCTAATAGATGTTTGATCACCTCTAACAAATTTTTATTAGTGGATTTAGCCACACCATTACCCTGGGGGTAGTAGTTGTTAGAGAATTTTAAGGTGATCTTCCTTTCATAGGTCCATTCAAGCAATTGTGCTAAAGAAAATGCTGGACTATTGTCACACACTATAGTGAATGACATTCCAAAATGGGTGACTATGTTTCTTTCTAGGAATTTAATAACCACATCTGCCATGTTGTTTTTGCAAGGAATCACTTCAAACCACTGGTTGCAGTAATCGATAGCAGTCAAAATGTATCGATGGTTGGCAGATGAGTTGGGGTTGATTTCCCCAATAAAATCAAATGCCTATTGGGCAAAAGTTCTAACTTCAAAGACTGACTGCAAAGGCATGGCCAAGTTTCGCTCATGATGTGCCACTATCTGACAAGTGTGGCACTTCCTAATGTGAGTGTAGACATCCTTAAAGATGAAGGGTGAATAGTATCTAGCCCGAAGAATCTCATGGGTAGTGGCGTAAATTGGGCCATGCCTAGTCCCAAAATTTCTATGGAATTCTTTGATTATCTTAAAATCTTGGTGTCGATCTATGCACCGGAGGTATATCCCTTCATAGTTCCTACAGAAAAGCATTCCATTTTTTATCATGAAGTGTGCGCTTTTCATCTGTAGGGCACGATGTTTGTTTTGGGGAAGCCCCTCTTAGCATCTATTATTGAGAAATAGGTATTCCAGATTGATATACCATGGGTCTTGTGTGACAGACTCCACTATGTAAGTTTGGAATTCAATGTATGGGTTTCCTTCTGCCATTTCTCTACATAGTCCCTGGCCTTGGACTATTTTCATGGGTTGCATTTCTAGATCATACTCTTGGAGGATGGTGATCCATTTCCCCTAGTGTTTACCCAGTTCACTCTACAGTAGTAGAGATTTCAAAGCCTAGTCCAGAATGATAGCATGTACTTTTCTCCAGAGAATATAGTGCCAAAATTTCTTCACGGCCAGGACTAGAGAAAAAGCCCACTTTTCTAGAGATAAGTATTAGACTTTGGAATTCTTAAAGGGGGAGCTCATGAAAGCAATAGGTCATTATTCCCCTTCAACTTTCTAGGTTAGGAATACCACTGTGGAATGCGGTGAAGTGAAGGAATATATGTGAAATGGGAGGGAATAGTCTGGACTTTCTAGGACTGGTGCATCCACTATGGTCTGCTTGATCTGAGAAAACACTCACTTCTCTTTGGGGCTCCACTCAATCTTTGTGTCTTTATTCATCATATCATTTAGTGGTTTTACTATCTCAGTGAATCCAGTAATGAACCACTGGACAAAGTTTATCTTTCTGAAGAAAGACCTCATTTCTTTCTTGCTATCAGGCATCTGTAAATTTAGTAGTGCTTCAACTCTCTCAGGGTCAATGGATATACCCTTCTCAGGGACGATATACCCAAGCAACTTCCCTTCAGTGACCCTGTATATACATTTCTTAGGGTTGAGGGAGATTCCATACCAGCGACATCTCTCACAAATTTGGGTGAGGTGGGCGGAGTGATCACGCCTATCCCGGGAAAAGACGGTCAAATCATCCATGTAGATGATTATGCATCTTTTAACTAGGCCTTCAAATGCAATTCCCATAGCATTTTGACATGTGGCCCCTATGTTGATAAGGTGAAAGGACATTTTTTGGTATGCGAACGTTCCCCACTTGGTGGTGAATGTCATTTTTTCTCTATCTTCATACTTAACCATAACCTTGTTATAACCAGAGTACCCATCCAGGAAGGAAATCATATGGGATCCATTAAAAATTTTCAATACCTCATCCAACAAGGGGAGAGGGTGATTATCCTTCTTAGATGCCTTGTTCAAATTTCAAAAGTCCATGCAAAGGCAGATCTTTCCACTTTTCTTTGTCATAGGCACGAGGTTGGAAACCCAAGTTGTGTGCCAAATGGGAAAGATAATCTGGGCTGATAGCATTTTTCAACCCCCTGATGAATTAGAGGTTCTATCGATGGGTTTACCGGTCTTTGGTTTTTCTGGAAGGGCTTAGCATTTGGTTTCATTGGCATGGTATGGGTCATGATGGATGTATCATAAGTTTTCAGATCCTCATAACCCCATGCAATTACATCAATTTATTCTCAGAGAACCGTGAGAATCTTCTCCTTCTCTTCTAGGGAGCAGGAGGTGCCAATATGCATGAATATTTCTTCATTGGCTTGGTCAATGTTAACCTTTTCAAATTTTTCTTCCTCAGAGGAGAATGATATCTTCTCTTGGCCTCAGAGGTCCAGATCAAAGATGTGTTCAAGAGCTACCATCCCCTTTGGGATGGTGTTGGTTGGTAAGTTGATAATCCCATCATCTTCTTAACCCTACCCAGTATCGTCATGATCTCTTTCTTCCACTATTTGATCCTCGAAGAAGCCAACATTGGCCATGAAGGCTAGAATATGTTGGTCATCCTTGAAGACTTGAAAGTAAGTGATATTGTTTGGGATGGACGGGGTGGGGACCATCTCAACAGAAAGCTTTTGGAGCCGGGACCCAGCCATTGGCTCAAGGGTGTTGGCAGACATGACAAGGGTCTCCAAGACATAATTTATTTTTTAGGGAATAAGATTGATGCCAACAACATCTAAATCTTCAATGAGGCTCCATGCCTGGTTGTGGTATGCGGCCACCCTTTTAAAATGGCAAGTATATTGGCTCCATAATTTCTTAACGACCAACTCTGAATCACCCATTGCATAGGGGTAGGTGATTCCTTTTCTTAGTGCGAATAGGAGTCCAAGGACCAAGGCCTTGTACTCCATAACATTATTTGTGTAGTTAAAATGTAGCTCACAAGACACAAGGAAGGATTTCCCCCATGGGTTGATGAACTCCAATTCAGCCCCACAGACTTTTTTAGACTAGGATCCGTCAAACTTCAGGGTCCAGAGGTCATTATCCATTTTCTGGGATTGGGAAGAGGAAGTAGTGTTTGGATTATTTTTGGGAGGGTTGGGAGGAGTTTCCTCCAGCTTTGATGGCATGTGGGTGATGTTTACCTCTAGGAAAGTTTGTGTTTGGGATTCTTGGATAGGCGGCACCTTAGGTGTACCACTAGAATGATTGCTGGATCTAGGAAAATTTGTCTCATGTTCTTTCTCCTAGAGGGTGTTGATATGGTGGATAGCGGTAGTGCTGCAAGGCTCACACTCTAGTTCAAAATTTTTTTGGTAATGCACCCGGAACCAAGTGCCAGACAAGAGTGTAGCGGGAGTCACTGCATTACCTTGTGAGTTAACCTCCCCTTTCAGTTTTTTGTCTAGGTGTTGAATTCTCTAAGAAACTATGGGATCCTCCCCAGGGGTGAAGTCAAACATGAGAAGCTTGAGGGGTCAGTACAACCTTGGGAAAGTCTCATAGAAAAGGAATTTATTTATTCTTTTATGCTCCTGACTTCAGTGAGGGCCTCCTTCATCCTAGGTTCACTTTCTACCTGGATTTGGTTTGACTGCCCCTCCGAGGGGAGCCACAAGTGGGAGAAGTTCGTAGAGAAATACCCATTAAGGGCCTTAGACCAATTCTAACTTAATAACATCTAATAATTTTTGGGGATGTCCACCGCTTGGATGTCTATTTTGCTTGATATCTGGGGGTCTTGGATGAGCTAAATTCAGACATTCTTCAGCTCACCTACCATTTATACAGTAGTTTTGTCTAGTTGGAATACTGCACCTTTGGATGGAGTAGGAAAGAGTCTAAGCTTTTGGCATATAGATAAGGGCATGACATTACCCAAAGCACTGGGATATACCAAGAAATTGTGTAGGTTCTTCCCTTGTATATTTAAACCTTGTAGGAAGGGAGGATCCTCTGTGTTTCCCCAGAAGATAGCTGAGTTGGCATAATCAAATGTGACAATTTTTGGTGGATGACTGACAGCTTATAGGTTTCCCAAGAGCTTGAAAAGGGACTTCTTCTACTCGGGACAATTCAGCAAAACCTCCATAAGAGTCATGGAAGTTGTGGTTCTTTCTAACACCTTATTGATGTCAAACCTCCCCCTGAGTAGGATTGGCTTTGCTCGATCGGATCCTTAGCTTGATTAGATCCAGTCCCTTTTGGTGGGAAGGAGAAATCAGTTGTGTTATCTTGGGGAGGGGCATCTTTGGGAGGTGTCAATGTATAAACTGGTCCCTTACCAGCCTGACTCTGAGTGTTGTAGGGAGTCCAAGGGTTGGTGAAGGCATTGGTCTCAAAGGCTAGGATAGATTCATCAAAGAACCCCTACAATTTGGGCTCTTCTTCATCTTCTTTGTCTGTCCCAAAGAAGATGGTCTCACAAGTGAAGGCACTATGAGTAGGCTCTTGTGCTGATGTTTTTGGGGGAGTAGTATTGACGGGTTGCTATCTATCCAACTGGAAGATCACGATGAACTTCTCTAGTGTAGCGCAATTCACCTCAGAGTGAGAGTCAGTGTCATGCAATATACACCAATTGGTCAGGGGGTGGAATTCTACAAGCTGTGCAGAATGACTAGGTCTAGCACCACCCTGAGTGGTGTTTTGGTTTGGAGGAGGACCTCTGGCATTTGCATTGTTGTTCCATTGCTATTGATTGGGGCAGGGCCCATTGTATTTTCTTCCTCCAAGATTGGTATTTCATAGTCCAAACAAAACATTCCCTCTCTGGGAGTTGGGGTTGTGGGGCGCAGAAGGCCTCACCTTTAGCTGTCCCATGTCTACAGTCAGGTAGGACACCAATTGCCAGAGGGATTCAACCTCGGCGGACAGCTAGGTGTTTGCATCATAGTGTGACAGTTGTTGTGGCTAGTTCCCAGGGAAAATGGTAGTAGCTCACGAAGTCGAGGATTGCAATCCTCCAGTCATGAGCGACTAGAAGAATGGTACTCTGGAGGGTTGTGTCAGTGGTTGTTGTATTTGCTGCGGCTGGTTCTAGGAAACAAATTCTAGACCCTGTATTGTCTGAGTTTGTGATGGATACATGTACCAAGCCTAGTGGTCTATTGGTGGCAGTGGGCCTATGGCTATCATCGGGGTGCCCATTGTTCGATTGGGGTTATATCTCATGACGTGAGAAGTTTTGTCAGGTATCATGTTGAAGGGTGTGCTCTGCCCAATCCCATCAGGAGCCTTACTCAAACCGTGGGATAACTCCAGGGCTAGGTTGTAAACCTTTTCCAAAGTATCTCAGTCATTTGTGGTGGTGGTTCTCCAAAGGAGAGTGGCAATAATGGGGTCTAGAGAATTCAAGTATGTCTAGATGGTGACATTAGTAGATGGGATGAAGGGGCATGTGCACCGCTTCAGGGTGCATTAGAACCGATGGTTGAATGTGGCGAGGGGTTCATTCAGTTCCTTCCTAATGGAGATAAACTGGCTATGAGACCATGCCAGGTCCACATGAATGCAGAAGGCCGCCAGGAAGGCATCTTCCATATCCTGCCAACTATTGATGGAGTTGGCCGACAGGTTGAGGTACCAGTTTAACTCATTCTATCCTAAGGACAAAGGGAAAATCCGCGTCACAACATCCTTAAGTTGGATCTGGTGCCAATTCATGGCACCTTTATAGGCCTGGAGGTGTTCTTTTATGGTTCTAGGGCCTAGATGCTCATATCTGAGGCAGATCTTCTCCAAATGTGGAGGAAGATCATTAGTAGCACCGGGGAACTACCTCATAGGGGACCTAGTGTTGCCAAAGTAATTTTCCATCAGGGGTGCTAGACTTTGGTTAGGTGGAGCATTGGTCCCCGCGGTTATCTGAGGAGATTGGGTACTCTGTGATGCAATGAATCCCCACATAAGGTTGGTAGGATGCTTGGTCTTGAGGGTCTGCCTCTTTCAAGTGGGAGGCTCAAGTTCAAAAAAAATTTTGGGGTTTGGGTCTGATTGAAGGATTCTTTCAAAACAAGCGGGCAAAAAAGACCCAATCCTGATAAAAGCTTGGTTCCTAAAACTATGGCCCTGGTTACCCTCGCGTGGTGTAGAGTTAAAATCTTCTAAAGGGGACAAGCTCATGCTCTCCTTCTAGCACCGGTTTTTGTTGACAGGAATTTGTGTCTAGTCTCATCAACAGATGTAAGTTGTCACCGAGTACTGGGGTACCGACCAACTTTGCCTGTAAAGGTTGTTTAGGGAATAAATTCTCTGGGCCTTCAAGCACTTGAGTGTCAGGTCTTGATAGTGCGGGGAGATAATTTGGGTGTGTGCCTATTTTTATTCAGGGGGATAGCTGGTTTCAACTTGTCTTCTCTGGGGATTTTGTTATTAGGTTAGGGTTTCCTGTAAGCATGCATTAGTTTGCAAAATAAAGAGCACAAGATATGCCAGAGTAAGGAGTTTTTTATTTCTACTTATATTCATACCATATATTTTTAACATCAACCATGCTATAATGAACTACACTAAATACTAAACATATACAGAACCAGTGACTCATACATATTCAATAGAAAGGGGGAAGGAGGTCGTTAATCTACTAAAAACATTAGAGAAGAGGACCTTAGAAACATACAACACAAAAGAGCATTAACTTAGAGCTCAGAACACCAACAACATCATTTCCAGAACACTTCCTTCTTCATTAATAACATTCTAGCATCACTGGTGTGTACATCAATAGCTCTAGAGGAGCATCTAACAACTAAAAACTACTAAGCATTAATCTCTACAACTATAAGAAATGAAAAGTTGAATGCTATTAGTATTTGGACTGCAAAATCATCAATTTTTCCAATCCTTGAAATGAGGTCAGACTTCTTATTTATACAGATAGGTTTCCCTAAAAACTAACCTAATCTAACTGTACACTCAACAATTAAAATACAATATCCAATGGCCAGTACTACTTACACCACTCATAATCACCTTGAAAAGAGTAGAGGTCTGATAGATCGGTAGAAGAAGACAAGAAGAAAGGATGGAAGAATTGGCCTCGAGAAGAGTGCTGAACAAAGAATAGAAGAAATCTGATCCTCCCAGAGTTTGAGGCCACATGCCTCATTAATGCCAAATATGAGTCCTTGTCTTCGATGCACTAGGCAGTTAATGCTAGAGCGGTGCCTTGGGAAGAACACTTGTCAGGGCCATCCCTCTATCTGGCATACCTTACTAGGGTCACCTACTTTTTGACACCCTTATTAACTGCTAGATAATGATTGGTTGGCTCCGAGGAACTTGGACATGGGTCATCAAAAGAATACAAAACTGTTGGATCTAAAATTCCAGTATCTGAGCGCTTAAGCTCAAAGAATAATGAATGCTCAAAATACACCCTACTTGTGAAAATCCCTAGAATCTGGAGAAATTTACTTTCCCTTAATATTCTTAAATACCTCTAAAATTTGGTTGATTTCATCTCCATTTATGTCCCTGATGTTGTTCCACAAGTTGCAGACAATTCAAAAATTCTCTTCAATATCTCTAGCCCCTTCCCGAAATTCATCTACTAATTTTACCGAGTCATGATCCCAGAGCATCATTTTAGATATTCTTGATAATTTTCCTCTGTCAAAGTCTTTGACAGACTAATACCGAGACTCCATCAACTCATCATATTTATTAAGGACATAATCCTCTGAGGCGCATATTTTAGTGGTGAAGGGATCAACTTGTGACACCCTTCCAATGAATGCTTTGAATAGGTCCAACAGATACTGAATTGTCACAATTTTCTCCTTTAGGGTCATGACCAGTTGCTTGTAGACCTCAATTTTGAGGCCAAGTCTAGAGTACTAGACCTAGAGGAATTTGAATGATTCCTCTCCCAAAATTATTGCCTCTGTGAAGACCTCTTCCCCGGAGTTCATGACTTCATCTAATCTAGTCCTCCACCCTTCATATTTATCTAAGTCCCCTTCCCATAGGACAATGACATTGGTTACTTGGCCCAAGATATTATTGGCCAAGTAGAGGTCTGGGAATGACACATCTAAAAATTTCCTTACGACCTTGATCTACTAGGTGATCAACCCATCTACAGCCTACTTCTTCATATTCATGGCCCTAAGAGCATCCATGTCACCCTATGGAAGTGGTGGCCTAGAGGTGGAGGATTTTGGATGGATCTCAGCTAGGGGCCGTGTAAGCTCTGCTAGAATTTTGAGGAGATTTTCATTTTTCTCTCTTTCATCCTTCAACTTCTGTGCCTGTTTATCATACCAGGCCTCTACTGCCTGAGTTGCTTCTTATAGTAGGTCTAGCTCTCCCTTCTTATCTCTTCTTCCCAGAGGCACCTCTGTGATTGCATAATCTTTGGCTTTTGCGTTTGTCACATTTGTATCTGGGGGAGGTGTTGCAATTATTGCAACTGTGCTTCCTCCTAGACTGGTCTGGAGGGTATGGAATGTCCGAGCCTTTTTGGGTTTCTTGGCCTCTAAGTTCTGGGCCATAATCTCAGCCAAGGAGAGGGGAACACCTATCATTGTCATTGGGCCCTTCCTTTTTCTAGATTCCACCAGCCAATGTGGCAGCTGGGGTGGTTTTGTTTCCAAAGCCTGAGTGTTGGGACTCCCTACGGAGGATGGTGGTGCATTCCTAGTATTTGCAATTTCATTGGGCTCTCTCTCTTTTTCCCGTTCCTGTTCCTACTCTCTGGAGGCCTCAGTATCTTCTTCCCTGATGGTATCCTTATCTGTGATGTTAGGGACCTCATCTTCGCCAACACCAACATATCTAGTATTATCAAGGATTTCCCCATCTTTCTCAGTATCAGTCAAATAAATATTTATATCTTCAAGGTTTCTCCCCTCCTCCTACTGTGGTTGTTCCTCTTCGACGTCATTCATTGGGGCATCCTTCTTTATTGGAACATTCTCCGGAGGTGGCCAAGGTTTCTGGCCAATATTTGACTATTAGGCCGAAGAGACAACCTCACCAAATGTACTCTGGGGGACTTGGTCACCCGGAGTAACCAAAGGCATTTGAAGCATGACGGTTGGGGGTATAGTTAATCCCCTAGGTCTAGTTTCCCTATTTTTTGGTTGCTCATCATTTTCTTTCCTTGTATCTGCCTCGATCCCCTAGACTAGTGTTTCCTCCTATTCATATTCCTTTTATTCTTTTTCTAGTTTTGATTCCTTTTCAGGTTCCCGAACCTCTTGTTTTGGGATCACCTCATTTTCTTGTGTCTCCCCTTCATCAAGGATCATCTCCACCTCTTGTGAGGCTATTTCTTCCACCACCTTATCTATCTCCCCATGTAGGTTCATGAGCTACTCTATCCCAAAGATGTCATCAAAGTCATCGTGCGGGGGAGAGGTCTCTGAAACATCATCTAGTTTAGGGGAGTCCAAACTGACTTCCACTGGGGGAACAATGGGCATGCTAGGGCCCATGTCTATGCTTGGGGGATGGGATGCCTTTTATTTCTCCTTTCTTTGTAATAGGGCCCCGACATCTAGAATATCTGCAGACTCCAACTCGGAAAATTTCTGCCTTCTCATAAGTGCTGCCAACAATAGGGATCCTGCCGGGTGGGCGGATCCCACTAGAGTTGTGAGGAGACCACAGGAAAGATGGGTGCTTACTTTTTGGCTTGTCAGCCTAGATGCCCCCATCTGTATTTTTTTTTCTTCATCATGGGGTGCAGACCATGGGAAGGTACTTGGGCTGAGGTACTTTCTTTCTCCTTCCCCTTGCTTTTTCTTTACCCTATGGCTCCAGAGGTGGAAGCAGACCCCCATAGAACTGGGCCTTTACGGGTGCTCCTCAGACACACCCACTCAAAATACTTGTGACTATTATCAATGATGCAATGACTCACATCCTTAATTGTTAAGTTTTCTAGGGTGTCCCAATCCACTGGAGGGAGATCCAACTTGTTGATCTCCTGCTCTTTATATGATGGGTCCTCTAGAGGCTCATCGTCTGTAAAATATTTTGGGAAACCTTGAAGGCCAAGGGCCTTCATTAAACCTTTGGACATCCTGGAGTACTGTCAGGCCCAGAGATCAAAACTTTCTTGGCAATCTGCCCAAAAATCCTCAATGTCATCTTTGTGTGATACGAATGCCTGGGGTAGCGCCTCTCTTATCTTTCCTACCGAATCAAAATTGCATCTGGTATGGTGGAATTCCGCCAGTCCTAGACTCTTTAACTCATTTTTGGCCTCCTTGGCTGCCGCAAGACTACAAGAATAGCTCCTACAAGTGATCAAGAATGGAATTGATATGACCTTCTTCAAGGAAAATAATGTGTGGAGCTCCAGGATTTGCCTGCAGAACTCCAAAAGAATAATCCTATCCCCGCAATGCTTGGGGAGTAGGTAGAGTTTCCTGGAGAAGTCGATCACTTGAATGTAAGTGTGCTATTGGAATTGAATAAAATAATTGTCATAAGTGCTTACCAATTTCATCTCGTCCTGTGACAACCGGTACCTGGTGTCCTAAGTAAGTGTCAAAATGTTGTGGTAGATGAATTCATCGTTTACCCTACAAAAATTAGGGAAGTTGAGTTCCCACTGAACCTGGGGGTAATGCTCCCATGGTATCAATTGGTCAAGCCTGTTCCCAAGAATGCCTACTATCTGTGAACCCCAAAAAGAAGGTCTCTATTGGGCCAATGCCCATAATACATATGAAGTCATGTAGAACTTTGAATTCTAGAGGAAATTCTTCAACTGGGGGTCTACATGGTTGGCGATGATGGTCCCCCAGTCAAAGGTCTAACTATGGGTGGTGATGCAGTAGAGGAAATAATACATCTATGCAAAAAAGTCTTGGGCATGGGGCTCTCTGAAGAGCCTACACAAAAATAATATTCCTGCCTGAATGCATTCTTTAAAGTCACCATGGGGAATCTCCAGCTTCATCTTCTTATAGTCCCTTCTTAGGGACTTCAGCCATCGAGTATTGAGATGTTTCTAGGTGAGGAGGGAGATTTTCTTGAACTCCTTTAGTGATACAGACTGAGAGATAACAATGGCTCCCTTGAACTCGGGGATCCCCAATCCCGCAAAAAAAGTGGCAGAATCTAGATTGACAATGGTCGTTAGGTAGTGCAATGGTAGTGGGTCAACAAGAAAAACAAGCTAGGTGGGGGAATTTTAAATCATTGCCACTTGAAGGAGGATCAACTCTGGTGCTTTCAACAAGCAGGGGAAACTTGCAGCTTTGATGAATTCGGAGGTAGCCACATTCTTCGCCATATCATCTTCGGTGGCCCTCTGTTGGTACATGGTTTGGACCAAGATTTTCATTTTAGCCCATAGTTTGGGCTCGGTATCTTTGATTTCCTACAGCTCAGAGTCCACTTTGGCCCCCAAAAGAACACCCTCCCTTGGGTAATTAGAAGTTAATGGAAGTTTGGCAAGCATCTTCTTCGCTTTTTTTTTGGTGGCCGCCTGAGTAGAGGTAGTTAGAAGTTCCAAAATTCCAGGAGGAGTTGTTACTTCAAATATGTTGATGGATTACCTACAACCTGCAAGATCAAAGAACCATCAATACATATAACATGACAAAAATACATTTTATAGAATCTGGGGAATTCACCACCATTTTCCACCTGTTCAAAGAATATTAGTATGCATCAAAATACTGGATTACCAAAGTTAACAAGGATCGGATTCTGACCAATGCTTGGAGGCTCTGGGGTATTAGTTTAGGAAACAAAATTGGGATGAAGACCCAGGGACTTCTCAGCACCTGGAGACCAGAGAAACTAGCCATTACCGAGGTGACCAGCAACGAGTTGCACTTGGCCATGCAACAGACAACGTAAAGACTCTTAATGATGACAAGTGGGCTAACACGAGGGAAATGAATGCCAGATGGGATGTAATTTGAATGTTAACTCATGGGGGAGTTAATCCCTCCATTAAAATGAAATGACAGTAGGAGAGAGAAAATCCACCGTGGCTCGAACCGGCGAGGTACTAAGTTTGAACCAGGCAGGCACCATGAGGGCAAGCTCATCAAATCAAGTTGAAACATAAAAGGGCATGGTGACCTCACCATAAAATAGGATGGATATACACTAATATATGTCAACTATAGAGGGTCAAATCCCAATGAGGGCCAAAGCACAACTCACAAGCCAACCTAAAACTACCCTATATACAACCATTTACAGATAATTACAAAATGTACAGAGTATATACAAGTTATTTACACTAATTTATAACTACACAGAGGGTGGAAAGCCCTTTGGCAAAGCCATACCACCAATAGGAGGTGACAATAGACAAGCAAGAACAAAATCAAAACAAAATAGGATGGAAATGAAAACCCAAAAACTAGAAAGCACGACAAGCGAGACAAAGAAAAAATTGGGAAGAAAAAAAAATGAAGGAAGAGAGCCAAAGGGCCTACCTTAAATGTGGAGAATGCAGGGAGGATGAGCATGAGAGGAACTCTACAACTAGTTAATCTTGAGAACATGAAAACAACACTATTAATCATTGTTCAAGAACTATTAATCACCAGGAGCAATTCACACTTAATTATTGTTTGATCACCTTAATCGCTCTAGTAATCGCTCTACATAATTTGTTCATGGTAAAGTGTGAAAGTGACAGGTGAAACCTATTTATACTATGAGGGTAAAAATATCCCGCTTTCTTACTTCTGGAAACCTCGAGAAAGGCAAACCCCTGGACTCTAGGCCCGGGGATTCCATGCAACCAAACCTTCTAACAAAAGAAGACATGATGATAGAGAATCCCGTAGTCTGGGATCTGGAAAGAATAAAGAAGACAAACACTCTGGGATCGCTTCCAAGAGCAAAGAGAACAAAAAAAAAAATAAAATGACTCTTGTGGAGGCAAAGGCCGGAGAAAGAATAAAAGAAGAAACAAGGCCAAAACCAAAAAGGGGGACCCAACATTTTTCCTACAAATTGTAGGGATGGGTATGCAGGGCATAACACCTTCCTGAGTGACTATGTCTTATCCTTCTACTTGAATTTTTTTGAACTTATCCCTTTTTCCACCAATTTAATGAGCATGAACATGGAGGAGGGGGCTATCAAGTATCTTAGTCTGAAAAAAAAAAAAAAAAAAGTAAAAATAAAGGGAGGTCAGATACTGAAAACCACTTAGTGGAATTATTAGACCCAAAACATTTAAAAATAAATGATGTATCCGATGATGAAAACCTTTTAGAGGTGCCAAAGGATGGGAAACTTGATATCCTTCTGATCCACCTACAAGAAATATTGTTAGTGTTGATTGAACCAACACAATGAGTGAACATTGGAACAGAGGCAAATCCACACATTGTGGATGTAGCTCAATCATTATCAAAAGAGGAATTGAAAGAGTTCACTGATTTCTTCAAAGAGAAAAAGATCAAATTTTCATGGAACAATTCTAATATGCCAGGTCTGGATCTTGACATCATTATGCATCACCTTTCTATCACACTTGGAGTAGGGAAAGTCAAACAAAAACTTTGCAAGATGCATCCCCACATGGCACTACTTGTTAAGGCTGAATTAGAAAAGTTACTTAAAGAAAGATTTATCCTGGCTATTGATTATGCAAAGTGGATATCAATTATAGTACCAATGTCTAAACCCAATAAATAAATTTGTGTGTGCACCAAATTCAGAGATCTAAATAAGGCATGTCCCAAGGATGATTTTCCCCTTCCTAACATTGATATAATCATGGACTTGACAACATGATATGATATGTACTATACTATGGGTGGCTTTTTTGGCTATAATCAAATCAAAATTGCACCTGAAGATCAAGAGAAAATAGCTTCTACCTATGCATGAGGTAACTTTTTCTAGAATGTCATGACATTTAGCTTAAAGAACATTGGTGCTACTTATCAGAGAGCCATGACTACCATATATCATAATATGATACATAAGAACATGGAGGAATACGTAGATGATACATTAGCTAAATTGACAAGGAGAATGCACATGGAAAATATAGAGATGGTGTTCAATCAAATGGAATAATTCAAATTATGGCTAAATCAGAAAAAGTGTGCCTTCAGTGTCACATATGGAAAATTTTTACGATACATTATCTCATAAAAAAGGAATTGAACTTGATCCATCCAAAGTCAAAGCTATCATGGAAATTCCACCTCCTAATAACATTAGCTAGATAAAGACACTATAGGGTAAGCTCCAATAAATTAGGAGGTTTATCTTACAATTAGCAGACAAGGCACAACCCTTTACAAAAATTTTACGTAAAGGAGTTACTTTAAAATGAGATGAAGCATGCGAACACCATTTTCAAAAAATCAAGAGATACCAGGATAATCCTCCTATTCTCATGACACCAATTTTGGGGAAACCCTTGTTACTTTACATCTCAGCCACAACTACATTTCTAGGAGTTCTACTGGTGCAACAGGATGAAATAGGAAAATAATGGGCTATATATTATATTAGTCAGGATTTGGTATCCTATGAAATCAACAATAGAAATAGAAAAATATTTTCTAGGAGTTGTCTTTGCTTCACAAAAATTCAAAATTTACATGCTATCACACTCTGTAAATCTTATCGCAAAGATTGATCCACTACATTATTTACTGAATCAGGAAGCTATGATAGGAAGATTATCAAAGTGGGTGATAATTCTTAGTGATTTCAACATTGAATATATAGATAGAGAATCCATTAAGGGCCAAGTACTAGTTGATCACCTAGTTGATGCTCCACTTCAAGATACCAAATCATTGAAAAATGAGTTCTCTGATGAAGCTATTTTACACCTAACATAACACCCATGGAAAATTTTCTTTGATGGATCCTTCACTCAATAAGGGCTAGGCACAAATGTACTATTCATTGATCCAAAATGATACAATATTGCCAAAGCTTATAAGATGATGTTTCCCTGCACTAATAATGTGGTTGAATATGAAGCACTAGCGAATGGATTGAAGCTAGAAATTGAATGGAAAATGGTGGAATTGCATATTTATGGAGACTCTCAGCTAGTAATCAATTAGATATATGATGAATACCAATCTAAAGATGAGAAGATGATACTGTATAAAGGAATGATCGATGACCTTAAGAAATATTTTGTCTTCATAGTATTTCAACAAATTCTGAGGTCAGACAAAAAAGAAGCTGATTCTATGGCTACTCTAGCTTCTATGTTACAGTTAGAAGAACATCAATTCCACTATGATTTTTTGGTTGAAGAACTCCCTTTTCCAGCTTATGACTCACTTGAATCCAAAAATCTATGTACTCTAGTCAGCCATGAGTCCTCTCGATATACCCAAATCTATGCCTATGTAAAAGACCAAACTATCCCTGAATGCTTACCTAGAAATTAAAAGAGGAACCTTATTATAAATGCATTATGTTATGTAGTTATTGCTAATGAATTTTTTCAACAAGGTCTATATGGTACTCTCCTTAGGTGTCTAGAACATGACGAGTCTGAAAGAGCACTAAAATAAGTCCATGAAGGTATTTATGGAGCTCACTCAAATAGTCTCTCGCTAGATAAGAAACATCTGTCAGATGGATATTACTGGCCTTCTATGGAAAAAAGATGTTATTCATTATACTACAACTTGCAAGAAATAGAAACTACATGGTAACTTGATCAATTCTCTTTCTTGGGTGTTCTTACCTTTTATCACCCACTGGCCATGATAGGGAGGCTCCTCAATAATAGAATCAAATTGACTCTTCTTTAGGTCACTCTCTAGACCTACTAAGGGTTTTATTCCAAACACTAACCTAGGATAATACACTTAGTTCCTTCCCCTAATCCACAAGGGCCTCTCTATCAAAGGTAGTATAGAATTGTCTTGAACTTACTAGGTTAAGTTCACTCAAATCATCCTAAACACTTTCAGTCACTTTGCATGATTGATTACACTCTAATTTCTTCCTATTATATTTTTTCTTGAAGATGTAGGACCAGGGTTCAATCAATTCCCCATCAAGTTCAATGGCTCCTTGGTTGGAGGGATAGTATCCCTTGTATCCCTAATTTGGCTCCTAAATCCAAAAAACCCAAAAGTTTCACAAAGAAGCCCCAAACTTGTCATTGTTCTAGATACGCTTTTTGACAAACTTAGAGATTTTTAGGGTTAGGGGTGTTCAAACTGTCCTTACAACACTTAATGTAGGCTGTGTTTTTGTCCTTAGAAATAGGGATGATTGGGATTATTTTCATATTTTTCAAGAAATGACGAATGATATGGATTCATCAGTTATTTACAATGGTTATAGGGAATCCTCAACACCCTAAGACCACCCTCAACTAATTAGTTCCTTTAATTTAATCCAAGCCTGCATCCAAATTATGACTGTTGCTTCCTTGCTCGTAGCTGGAAACAGGCTCTCTCAGCTAGGGAAGCTTTTAAAATTCAAAAACCATATCTTCAGAAACTTTTAAAAAGATAATAGAATTTACATAGGTTCCACTCTATGTCCTCCATGGTCCATCAAGATCCCATGGTGGGAAATCATCGTGGAACCATTTTTATTCAGAGAACCCTCTCACTGGAAGTGAAAAATCCATGGAGGATTATTTTATTTGCAACAATCAAAAATAAGAAAAATCCTACCAAAGGTATTTACAGGGAAAATAAAAATTTACATGAAACTATACAACACACAAAAGAAAGTACTTCAATGCATTTACAATGAATTCCAACTAGTTCTTGCAAACTGAGAAATACAATAACTTTAAATTCAATTATTCTTGGGAAAAAATAAAACTTAACTCTTCCAACCTCAGTACAGGATTTGAAAAAGCCTAATATAGGTCCTCTAGGCTCAAAAAAACAACCTAAGATGACCCATAACTTCTATTAGGGAATATTACAACTTTTCTCCAAATGTTTTCGAGCAACATTTGAAAGTTGTAAAAGTTGCTCAAACAACTTTTATAATTTCTTCACTCTAACCCAATGAATGGGCTCCACAAAGTGTCAAATAACCTCCTTTACCTAATTACACCTAAAATAGGCCCATATAAGCACTATAGGTGCCAATTTCTTGCTTTTCCCCAGTTTGTCTTTCAGGACACCAAAAGGGTCTCTTGGACCAAATTGAACACATCAAAACATAAATCTACAAAAAGATAAAAAAAAACCTAAAAAAAACCCTATTTAAGACCAAGATAATAATAAGCTCTTTCACAAAAAAAAATTGAGGGTTCTAAACCCTAGGTGCTCCTAGACCATGCTCCGTCTGAAAAAAAGGAGTCAAGTTACAGTTGGAGACAATATTGAAGACTCTATTCCCAACTTCTTGAAGTCAGCTTCTGCAACCCATGTAGCCTTTTCTTAAGGTAGGTGTTTCCATTTGATGAGATGTTCCATATAATGTCCATGTCTAGTCTTCTTCTTAACTCTGGAATCTAGTACCCTCTCTACTTGTGGCTTGCTCTTGGATGGTAAGGGTACATCACCAATAACCTTCTCCTCAACATCAAAAGTGTTATTCTTAACTCTGGAATCTAGTACCCTCTCTGCTTGTGGCTTTCTCTTGGATGGTAAGGGTACATCACCAATAACCTTCTCCTCAACATCAGAAGTGTTCTCAGTCCCCTTTGGTATTGGACCCTTGTATTTTACCAAGTCTTGCACATTAAACACACGTGATATTTCCAACTCTGTGCGTAGATCTTCTTTGTAAGAAGTTACTCCATATTTTTCTAGGACTTTACAAGTCCCTATTATTCTCATCTACAACTTAATAGGTACTCATTTCTTCAGTCTATCCTTTTTCAAATGCACCATCACTAAGTCTCCTTCTTGAAACTACAATTCATTTTTCCTTTCATCCACTTTGTCTTTCAATATTTGAGTGGCTTCTGTGAATTCCTTCTTGACTTGATCATTTACCTATTTCATTGATTGGGTCAAGTCCTCTACATATCCACTTCTACCCTCCATGCTTCCTAATTCTCTAAGTTCACAAACACCTCTGGGATGAACACCATAGACCACTGCAAAAGGAATTTTACTAGTTGTTCTTTTCAAACTATCATTATAGGGAAAATCTACCAATGGAAACACTTTATCCCATACATGTCCATATTCCTTTGTCAAGCACCTTAAAAGGTTACCTAAGACCCTATTTATGACCCCTGTTTGGCCATCAGTCTGGGGATGGTAAGTTGATCCAAATGGCAGATCAGTTCCCAGTCTTTCCCACAATGTCTTCCAAAAATATACCATGAATCTGACATCCACATTTGAAACTATACTAAGGGGCAATCCATGGATTCTAAAAATTTCCCTAAAAAAAAGTTGAGCAATGTAGCTAGCATCATGTGTAGTTTTACATGGAATAAAGTGATTCATTTTACTAAACTTGCCAACAACTAGAAATATACTATCAAATCCATAATTTGTCCTTGTCAATCCAACAATAAATTCCATATTGATACATTCCCATGGCCTATTGGGAATTGTTAAGGGATGATAGAGACAAAAATTAGAAGTATTACCTTTATATTTTTGGCACACAATACATTATTATACATACTTCCTCACAACTTTATGCATCCTAGGTTAGTAGTAGAATCTCTAAACTAACTCAAGGGTCTTATGGAGACCAAAATATCCACTAAGACTACCATTATGCTTCTCTTTTATGATATTTTCCCTCATAGATCCCTTAGGAACACATAACTTTCCTCCTCTAAACAATAACCAATTCTGCAAAGTATAGTCTGCAAACTGACTATGAAAATTATTATTGAGCTCCACACATACATTTTAAGGCTCTAATATATCTTCATCTTGGTGGTAAAGATCCTTAAAAATTTCCACTCCTTTACTGTGCAACTACACTTCTTGGATAGTAAGAAGCCTCCTGCTCAAAGCATCAATAACCTTGTTCATTTGACCCTTCTTGTACTTAATAGTAAATGTATAATCTTGTAGGAGTTCCATTCACTTAATATGCCTATTGCTTAGCTTTTCTTGGTATTTGATGTAACTTAAGGCTTGGTTATTAGTGAACACTACAAATTCCTTGGGTAGGAGATAATGTATCCATTTTTAAGGGATACAACTAATGCATAGAGCTCTAGATCACATGAGGAATACCTCTTCTTGGCCATATTTAAATTTTACTATAGAAAGCTATTGGTCTTCCCTATTGAGTTAAAAGAGCTCCCACTGCTATACTACTCGCATCACATTCTAGGGTAAATAGTCTATCAAAACTTGGTAATACAAGGATAGGTTGGGTAGCTAGTTTTTGTTTCAACATCTCAATCCCCTTATTGGCTTCCTTAGTCCACCTAAACCTTGAGTTCAACCCACCCTTAATAGTATCTACGACTAGGACATAGATTTCATTAAATCCCCTAATAAATTTTCTATAAAATTGGGCAAGCCCATGAAAAATTATTACCTCAGTACCAAATGTAGGATTAGGATAGTTGAGTATAGCCTCCACTTTTCTAGGATTCATCTTCAATGTCCCTTGTGAGAGCCAAAAACCAAGGTACACCAATTCTTTCTTCAAGAACTCATACTTCTCCTAATTGGTAGCTAACTGCTCCTCATGTGATATCCTCAACATAATCTACAAATATTCTATTGGAATAATGGAAGGGTGTTGCACTGAGAGGGAAGAGGTGAATCAGTGCCCTTAAAAACTTTTATCGATTAACCTTTAGAAACCATTTACTGCATAACCAACCATTGTATCTTTTCTACTTCATGCATGCAATATCATAGCTTAAATGTAAATGTATGAAAACAAACATTGAAATATTCATGAAATACATTAACACATGACACAAGTATTTGGTAGCGTAGAAACCCTTGTTAGAAGGTAAAAATAGCGATGGGGATGAAACCCACAAAGCTTTGCTATCTGTAGAATGGAAGGTGCATATTAGGGCTACAAGTTGTGATCATGCTTCTAATGATATTAGCCTGTTAGGAGTAACATGATAGACTTGTTAAGTCTACTCGGTTAAGATATTTCAACAACATAATGTATGTGTGCACTCGGTTAAGATATTTACATAAAGACTATTAAGTCCACCTTCTTGAAGGATTTTTTCTATTTTCTACAATTTTTAGAGAGTAGAAAAAAATATAGATGACCTCATAGCTTCAAATCTTGAATTCCTGATTACAGATCATTAAGTTCACAAAATTGTATATCACCTATTGTGATGGATAATACCTTTGTTCTGTTTAGTAGCCTTGAATGTAGTTCTTCATAACTAAATTCTTCTTTATCTATCCTTCTGCATGAAAACCTTTGTCTGATCCATAGCTGTCCTTGTGCGGCTACAATCATCATGTTCTTGATTGATTATACATCTATATATACAATGTTTTGACCTAATTATGTTTCACACTTTTCTTGAATAACTCTAAGATCAAAGTTTTACAACTTGACCTTGATCTCCTAGTTTGCATGAATAAAATTAGTTTAACTAATTAAATCCATCATTTACAGTTTTCTTGCTCCACAAGAAATGGTTGTCCAGCTAAGCAAGAATATATTTTAAAGACTAAAGTGCTTTAGCTAACATGTAGTTCAGATCCACTTTTCTTGGTGAAATGTTGTCTCTCGGTGTATACTGGTGCTTAGTGATGTCTCTGTATACTATTGCTCGGTTGTGTCTCTATAGACTGATGCTCATTTGATATACTTATCGGTGTTCACAACATTTTTGTGACCACTACACTTGGTAATTACTACACTTGGTAATCCCTGTTGCTCAGTGAGTGTTGTCGCTTGGTGACCATGACCAACCAAAAATGTCTTCTTGTATACTAGTGACAACTTCTGATCCTTTAATGATTATCAATCTCCTCCTTTTTCATTAGTATCAAAAATTGATATGTACAGTATATACACCATTTTTTATGCTTTTACAATGACTCCCCCTATGTGCATGCCTTGGTATGTAGATACAATGTATTTACATGTTTCCCCATTTTTTGAGAGTAATGACAAAGATGTATAACTTACAGCCTATCAAGTATGTGTGAATGAGATTTCTTAATGGATTCCATAAGTTTATCCCATTTCTCCTTCAGGTTCTCTAGGATCATTTTCTCCAATGTGATTTGAGCATGCATGTCATAGATTCTCTCTGCTACTAACATCTCTAGGGTGGAAATTAGTGTCTTTTCCATAGTCATATGTGTTATCAATAATCTAAGATTTGGTAGTAACATAGCTTCTAGCTTGGTTACTTCATCTCTGATTTTTCTTTCTTCCTTTTGTGTTTCAAGTCTTAACCTCTTAGATTCAAGTAGCTTTTCATAATGTAGTTTGGATGCATTTGGCTTGGTTGAAACACTTTGTGCACTAGATTTTAGATCTTCATTTAACTTACTTATTTGTGCATCATGCTTGGTGGTGAAGTTTTCAATAGTACATAACTTTTGAACTAAGGTAACTAGTTTTGAAATAATAGGATCCAATGTAGTTACCATTTCAGAAAGTTTCACCTTGTTTATTGCCACTTCTTGGCTTATTTTCTATGTTAGCCTATAGTGATACTTTTCTTCTTCTCTTTCTTCAATGACCTTCTCGACATCTACATTTTGTTGTGTGATTGCCTCGATCATAACTGCTAGTTGATCAATGATGGGTGCATTTTGATCAATCTGTGTGTCAGAAACTATCTACAGTAGAATATCCTTTTCTATTTCTAGGACTTCTGTATTTTGTGCTCCATTTTGATCTTGTCTTGTTGTTATTTCCTTTTGCATAGCTCCCCATACCTTGATAATGACTCAGGATCAACTTTTCTTGGATCACAGGCAGGTATGGTTATTATCTCATCAAGTGTAACAGGGGATTTAATTTTATTTCTCTTCTTCTTCTTCAAAATATTTCTTAATGCATGGGAATGAGGAATGATAGAAAGAGCCTTTTTTTCTTGGTTTTGGTCATTGATTTCTTTAGAGGTGTGGTTCCTTGGCTAGGTTTCTCGATCAGTACCTGTTGGTCAGTTGTAGAAGTCTCTACATTAACCTTATCTTGATCTACAGGCTTTTATGCGTTTCCATTATCCCTAGTGGGTGCATCACTCTATTTATCCTCTCCAATTTTATCTATCTTCTCCCCTTGTTCCTCACCTTTGTCCATGAGTATGTCTGCTTTAGTTTCAGGTGGTGTCTATTGTGAGTCAGTCATCATATTTGTTGCTTGCAACAATAAAGGCATATTAACTGGTATTTGTACCTGTGCAACATCAGTAGTTTCCTATTCACTTATTTTTTTGGTGGCAACATTGACTTCTTCATCAGCCTTGAAATTATCATTATAATCTCCATGAGTTATATCCTATATTTTTGTCTGTTGTTTCTCCTAATGATTGCCATATTTAAGGATGTTGGTTTACAGTTTGTCTACATTTAATTTGATTTATATAATGAATCTTGAAAATACCCAATGCTGGCTATCATAGAACAAAAAGTAACCACAGACTGGGTCAGTGGTAGGAATCTATCAATGACCCCTGAATTGAAAGGTACAGTATCCCTTATGTGAAAGATATGCAATGAATTTTGTCTTTCAATTTTTAGGGGTATGCTCTTAATTGGAGAGAAGAAGAGGATCAACCAAGTTGTTCAAAGCTTCAAACAACTTAGGAAATGAATAGGGACTTACTCAATGGCATGCAATCTGAAATGCAAACTATTATGAAGTGTGGGATGAATGAAAACTATTATCTACCAGCAGAGATGAAGAAAGAAAGTGTAACACTGCAATTCCCAGATTGCTAAGATTTTTAAACTTTGCCAATACCCAATTATCTTGATATTGTTTTCTATTAACTTTCTTCCTGAATCCTTATGCAAGAACTAATCTATTGAGCTAGGATGTGCAATGAAATTAAAATAGAGTACTTATGCTGAAGATAGCAAACATACAATCCACTTAATGAAAATAACAAAACTTGGTTCATTACTATTCATTCAATTTCCAGTATTAGCATCTTCATTCAAAACATCACACAACTAACTAAGATGAACAAAAAAAATCACTTCAAACTCAGAGTCGCACACAGTAGTCCAAACTACATGGTTTTGCCCAAAGTAATTTTTGTCGATCTTATTTACTTTACAAAAATTTACATATATAGGTATTCTCCAAAATGACCCATTTAAATAATTATTTCCTATTTACAATATTCTAAGAGGAACATTCTAATAATAAACCTAGTCGGTTACAAAAACTAACAAAGCTGACAAAATGCCAAAAATGGCTACAATATACAAAAGTTGGGAAGATGACACAGGTCAACAGATTCTATGTCATCTTCTGTGTAACCATTTTTCCTCTGTAAGCCTTCATTGCATCCGTTACCTTGGCCAAATCCTGAGCATTCGGAATGATTATATTGTCAGCTCGGATCTTCCAAAAATCATGCATCTCTGTCAGTTCATCCAACCTGGCAATCTGGGATTAGAGCTTCTCCATTTCCTTTTTGATCACAACATCTATCATTGAGAGCTCACTGATTCTTGACACTTATCTTTCATTTTCTCTGTATTCACAAACTTGTCACTTCCAAAAACTTGAGATTCTGTGTGCAGTACTTTCAAAAACTCAAATAGTTTATCCATCTCCTTTTGTACTAACTTCACCATAGTCTTGAGTTCATTTGTAAATCTATTTGAGTTCTCAACCATGAACTCCAGAGACTACCTCCAGTGAAATAATGCCTCATGTCCAGTCTTCAGGATACCATTAGAGATTGCAACACTGGTCTTCATATCAATCACCTCCGGCAAGGTGCCTAACTGCTTTGTCAATCCAGTGGATGCAATATAGATGGTCTCCTAGTGTTTTTATGTTTTATCCTTCAATTTATTTGCACTAATTAGAAGGTTACCCAAATTCTCAATGACAATGGGGCCTTGAACCTTCATCTCTTCTATCCATGCTCTGCCAATTTGACCAAATTGTCTTTCTTGTTGCAACTTCAGTAGCAAGTTCTTATTCTCCTCTGTATTAGGATCAAACTAAGTAGCTGAAGTAGTGCCAAGAGAAGATTGAATATACTTTGCTAGCTCCTTATTTTCAAACTTGAGGACTTCCTTGTCTGCCCAGATTTCTTCTAATCTGTCCTCAATTTGCTCATTGGTGGTTTTCTAGATATTCACTATTGATTCATGCACAGGCACTCCTAGGTCAACGGTTTTAATTTGGAAATCTTGAGCTGAAATTTCATGAAAGTTTCCTTCTTTATGTGGCTCTGCTATTTCTATTAGCATATGCCCAGTTGTGGAATCATGGAAAAGGGTTGCCATGGACTTTTTCTTCTTCACCTTCTTTGCTGGTTGCTGAGATGAGGTCACCTTAAGGATCAGGTCCTTTGAAGAAATGGCCTCCTCATGTCATTTCTTCTTCTTCTCAATGGTTTCTTCCAACCATGAGTCTGTGGATAGCACCTTAATTATAGACTGAAGAGCTGTAGGATCAAACAACTTTTGGGCCACTGGAGGAGTTTGTTTGTCTTGAGGTGGAACAATGAAGGAGGAAACCTTGGTCACCAAAAGGGCAAGAGTATTTACAGGCTGAGAGGAATCCTAACCATCCATGGGATTTGTGTCATCCAAGGTGATAACTAGACTTGGTGAGGGAGGCTTGGTCACCAACACCTCTTATTCTTTCTTCTTTTCCTTTTCCCTATCTTCTTCCTTCTCCTCTTCATTTCCAATGTTTGGGAGCGAACCATCTCCGCAGGTTGGAGTGATGGGAACATTCTTTTTTGGGGGCTGGTCACCTCCTTGCCTGGCAGATTATGCTGCACCTACTGAAACTAATGGTGCCATAGAAGAAGAAACTTCTGAAGATGATTTCTCAGCTCCTAAGGTCTTTCCTCCAGATGAACCTGCACTAGAAGTTCTTTTCCATTGCACTCTGGTCCATTCTACCCATTTTTTGGTTCTCTTGATAATACCCCTCATGAGAAGCTCCAATGAATCAATCACTAGACTAGTTGGTGGAGAGGAAGAAATAGGCAACACCTTGATCTAGTTGTAGGATGAAGGTTGCATGAAGAGACCATCATCTGCAAGATCATATACATCAACAACATTATTATACATTGTAATTTCATCCAAAGTTAAATAGGACCACAATTTCTCTCATGTCTGATACTCATTAAAACATTCAGACCAAAAATATTCAATATCTGGGACATGTCTATAGGCATGTATGAGATTTAGGTGGTCTCTAACAAAACCCATATGATCATATTGAGGCCTAGGAACCTCATAATCAAGCAACTTGATCTTATCCTCAAAAAATTTTACTAAATTCCAGGCATCAGATCTAGACGCACAGGAATACAGACCAACCACTATGGGGAAGGAAATTCTAGTGATCTTCTTCACAGTTGATCACAGAGTATTCACTTCCAATATCTGCTGGTAAAGCTCCACCAAGACCACCTTATCTTTAGGATACCGGGGCAATCTCTTAGGAAATCCAAAGAAGGCTCCTATCTGAAGATAAGAGAAACTCAGGAATTGGATGAAAGAGCATCCATACTGACTGATTGCTGAGATGGCCTCTGGAAAAAAATTTCTTTTTAGGAAACCTTGAAGTTCCTGATAGATTCTCATTGTGAATGCATCATTCAAAGTAGTATACTCCTCATAGCTCTGATGCAATTGTATATTTGGGTAGAACTCATAAATTTTGGTGTTGTTGTCAAAGTTATGGAATGCTGGTAAGCCAGGCCACAGGTGCTAAGTCGCCAGAGTGTAAATCAAGTAAGAAGACATGTAGAATTATTTGAATCCTTGACAAGAGCTCATCTAGGATTCAAGCTTTTCACACAGAATATATGCCTAATCAATGAACATATTTTTAGCACAGACAACTTGAATAAGAAAGAAATTATTTTCAACGCGATCTTAAATCTTAGGTTTTCCATCCAATCTGGTCAGTAGGGCAAGGATATCAACAATTTCCCTCTTTAGGGTTGTTCCAAAGAGAGTCTTTAGCATATTAATTTTCTTTGATCGAGCGGTCTTGAACCAGGTCTTTTGCATGTCCTCCCTCCTTAGAGTCTTCTTTTCATTGAACAAAGACACAAAAGAATTGAAGTCGATATCGCAATACACATCTTTTTCCAGAATGCCGAAATTAGATTGGATTAGGGCTTTATCAATCGTTAGCAAAATTGACTGATCTAGAAAAAGGATTTTCTTTGTAGCTGGGTCATATTTCTCTATACATTCTCTGACGAGCTCAGGAGCTTGAACTACCATTGGAAACCCTACAGCTTCTACCAGACCACTATCCTTGAGCTTCTGTGTAATAGGGTGAACTAGATGAGAATTCAATCTTCTGTGCAAGCCTCCAAGATCAAATAATCTTAGAGATGTGTCAGAAAATTCCTTCAATTCACTCTCATTACCAATTAATTTGTCATAACCAGAAGATTTTATAGCAATTTATTGTGAAAGTGAGAACATGAGTGAAGACAAATGACTTGCTATTCAAAACGGTGTACAGAAAATGATGGCAAATGCTTAAGAAATAGCCACTAAGATCTGAACATTGGTGCCACACAAATGCCATTAAGGTGACCTAAGAGACGCAATGGCAGGATTAGCATTTAATTTTTGATTATCAACATCTATTTGAAATTCCCATTTTGGAGAACATAATGGCCTCGAAATCCTCAATCTTACACTTATCTTTATGTTCATTAGCCACTTTTGTTGAAACAAAACTTTAGTCTTGCGGAAAAAGAACATAATTTCTTTCCAATGCCAAAATGAATGAACATTAGACCATTTTACCTTGTGCGGAAAAAGAATATAAGAGAATACTATTTCCATAATCCTATTTCCTTTATTTCGGAAAAGTATCCTGATGGCTTCACCTTTTATCCTTTGCGCATTTAAACACCTTCTTTTCTACTAGGGGTACTTGGCTTCTTATTTTCTCTTTTCACTTATATTGGGCTTGCACCTTTGAGACCATCATTTCTGGAAACTGCATGATCACTGCCACTACTCTGCAACTTGATATCTTCGAGAGTTGAAAAACTCTTTAATGAACAAAGATTTACCAATAAATTATATAAAAGACATATTTATCTTACGTAAAAACATATTGATTATTACAGATCCGAGGGTGACTACTCCTCATTTGGAAGATGCTATGACACCCCTTTCCTGACATACCTAAATCACCTAAACACTGGATGAATCAGAAAGATTGAAAACCCGCTAGGCTCAAATAGGCAAGGCTAATAATTTATCGGATAAGCACATTATGGGAAGGTTTCATAATGAATGAGAAGTAGGTCACCAAAGAAAAATTTTACCTGCTAGGACCTAAAGACCCTTAAACTAAAATTTGGCAACAGCTGGCTCCGAGTGGGGACTTAGACATGCCAATGTCTGAGAAGGGACCCAGGGTCTCTGGTTTCGCACAACAAGATCGACAGGAAAAACAATAGGCAAACTAAACTAAAACACATGACAAGAAAGGAAACTAAACTAAACTAAGACTAAGAAAGCAGGAAAGAAATGAAGAGAAATGCAAAGCAAACCTACCTACGCTAACACTAACCTACAGGGATTACCTTCTTTCACTTGAGTATTTGGTAGAGCTTCAGATCCTTGCCATTGTAGGAGAATGGAAGAATCTCTCTAGAAGGATATGCTAGAATAAAAGAATTATTCTAGTTCACCTATATAATCTTGAATGGTCCTTTCCAAAGCAATTCGAACTTATGATGCTTTCCTTTGGACTCATGCCTTTTATCCCACAGTAGAACCAAGTCACCTTGCATAAAATTTCTTGGTCTTGCCTTCTTATCAAAGAATTTTTTCACTCTCCTTTGATGATCAGTGATGTGGTCAACAAGAATTTCCCATTCTTCCTCCAATTTGGTCAGATACATGATTCATTTCTCCAGACCATTCTGGAAAATTGGATCTTCAATTACCTGTTGCAGCCTGCAAATGGATAACTCCCATGGAAGTGGGAGACTAGGTTCAATGTCGTAAACTAGTTCGAAAGGGGAAGTCCCAATAGCTTGTTTAGGTGTTATCCTATCCACCCATAGGGATTCATGCAATTTCTTGTGCCAATGCTTTTCACTCTCTGAAACTATTTTCTTCATTATGTTAATCAAGTTCTTGTTGCTTGACTCAGCCTGACCATTTCCTTGAGGGAAATAATTAGATGAGTGACTAAGATGGATACTATTGTCGTAGAAAAACTTTGTAATCTTTGATGAAGATAAATATGTGGCATTGTCCATCACTAGCTTCAAAGGCACTCCAAACCTTACCAAGATATTCTCTTTGATAAATTCACAGACCACCTTAGATGTAGTTTTCTTGGTAGGCTTAGCCTCAACCTACTTGGTAAAGTAATCCATGGCAATTATGACATATAGGTGTCCTGCAGAGGAGGGAAGATTTATCAGACCAATGAAATCAAGTCCCCATTGCTGAAAGGGACCCTCAACTACAATCAACTTTAATGGAAGAGCAGCCAACTAAGGCTTACTGGAAAACATACGAAATTTATCACTCTTGGCCACCTAATTGTAGGAATCTTTAAACATGTCAGGCCAGTAGTAACACTGCCACAATATTTTATATGCAGTGACTGTGGATGAGAAGTGTCCACCACATGCCTCATTATGGAATCCCTGGAGAAATCTCTCTTGTTGTGACCTGTCCACACATCTTAAGAAAATTCCATCTATTTCCCTATTATATAACTAATCATCATAAATGACATACTTGGCTGCTTTAGTCTTCAAATCTCTTCTCTGTTTGTATGTCAATCCCTTCAGGAAATCTCCATAAGGAAATAGGTGATGTTTGAAAACCAGGGATCAAGAAGACTAACCATTAACACCTTTGGAGAATCCTCCTCCTGAGCTATTTCTTGATTTTCTGCCATTATTTTATGTAAGTTGTTTCCTCTAACCAACTTTGTTGGATTAAGTTCAATATCATACTCCTATACCTTTTCTATCCATGCACCTCTAGTATTACATCCGATTTCTTGTTGTGTTAGAATTCTCACAGAATTAGGAGTATAAATAACAGAATGAGAATGTAATACATAGAATCTAAAAATTTTCAGTGCCCTTACCACTGCATATGCATGCTTCTCCATTTGAGAATATCTCATTTCATGATCCTTGAGCGGAGTGCTCATGAATGCAATAGGTGCCTGAATTCCTTCATTGTTCTCTTGCATCAAGATAGCAGACAATGTATGAGCTGATGCGTAATAGTACAATATGAACTCCTTGGTATAATCTGGATGCACCAACACAGGTGCACTGGCTATAGCATGTTTAATTAAATCAAAGGCCTTCTTCCTAGAGTCATTCCACTTGAAACTTTGACTACCCTTCATCATATCAATTATGCATTTTGTAATCTCATAAAATTTAGGAACGAACCACTTGAGAAAATTTACCTACCCAAAGAACGATCTTGTTTCAGATTTTCTTGCTGGCAGGTTCAATTGCTGGATGGCCTTCATGTGCTTAGGTTCAATTTGGATTCCTTCATGGGAAACAATATGACCTAGCAGTCTACCTTTGGTGACAAAGAAAATAGACTTCTTTGGATTAAGAGAGATGCCATGCTCTCTGCATCCCTTTAGTACCTTCTCAAGATCTTTCAAATGATCTTCTCTCTTCTTAGAGAAGATTGTTAAATCATCCAAATATATAACTATTATTCTATCCTGGAGGTCTGCAAATTAAGAGTTCATTGCCCTCTAGAAGGTAGCTCCAGCATTGATAAGCTCAAAGGGCATTCTATTATAAGCAAACGTTCCCCAAGGAGTGGTGAACATTGTCTTATACTTATCTTCCAGGTCCACCTCAATCTGGTTAAAACCTGAGAAACTATCCAACATGGAAATCATTTTAGATCCAAAAAATATTTTTAGTATATGATCCATGTTGGGTAAGGAATAATTATCCTTTAGGGAAGCCTGGTTCAGATTCCAGAAATCTACACAAATTCTAATTTCTTCGTTCTTCTGGACGGGCACGATGTTGGCTATCCATGTAGAGTGATGTATGGGATAGATAATTTTTGCTTCCAACATCTTGTGAACTTCCCTAAAAATGGCATCTGACACCTTAGGATTGTAGTTTCTTTGTTTCTTCCAAAAAGGGACAACTTCAGGCTTGGGAGGAATCTTGTGCTTGAAGTCACCATTCCAGAAAGTTTTGAGGTCTTCATAGCACCAAGAAAATACATCCTTATACTGGGAGAGTAGGTTTTTAGCCTTTTCTCTTTCCTTTTTTTTGCAACAATTGCCAATATTTATCATCTTAGGTTTATTTTTAGTGCCTATGTTCATTCCCTCAAAATTCCCTGAGGTACCACCTTTCCTTACTCTCTCTTTTCTAATATATGCATCATGTCTATCAAAAAAAATTTCAAGGGAGATTAGGTGTCAAGGAATTTTGTTACCTTTTAATTGTTCTTCTCCAAGCTCTAACTCCTTTTTTCTATCTAGAGAGAGATCCTTACAGGTACTAGAACTTCCTTCAAACTATTGATCACTGAACTGATTTGATCCTTCCATGAAAGCTTGTATCTGCTTGTCACTGATGAAGACTTTCTAGACTTCCACATTATTTGGAACATTTGGCCTGAAGATAACTTCAACTTTGTATTGCTTATCTCCTATTTTTGAATGCAGTAGGAGAAGTGAAGCTGAGACGGCCAACAAATCTTCTCTAGTGTTCTACTCTCTTGGAACAGCCTAGATTGAAAAGGTATCAAAGTCTTCTATCTCATCCCAGACTCTGTTCCTATAACTCCGTAATCTCACATTTTTCACTAAGTATTGTGCTCGAACTTGCCTCACTATCAACTCTGCATCACCAAGTGCTTTAAGGATTTTTACCCCTCTTTGCTTCACAATAGCAATGCCTAGCAACAAAGCTTCATATTCCATCGTGTTATTGGTGTTCTTAAGCTATAATTTATAAGAAAGTTGTATCATGTCTCCTTCCAGGGGAATAATAACTACACCAGCCTCGGATCCTATAGTACCACAACTACCGTCAAAATCCAAGGTCCATAAATCTTGACTGTTAGTTATTTCTGGTATTTCATCTTGATGATTGAAATCTGAAAACAACATATAGTTGCCAAATTCCATTTCCTGGTAGAGGATTTGTGCCTTAGGATCATCAGACTTTATTACTGTAAATTTGGCCTTTTCCTCGGGCTCCAGTTTTATCTTCTTAGTAGCCACCAGGATTATAGCATGGGACCATTCCATCTTGATTTCTCCACCTGTCTCTGCAAAAACTTCTTCTTAGAAGTATACCGTAGCTAGCTGTAATATTGGCTACTAGGATGGTTAGCTTCATCCTCTTTGTAGGGTGTGCAGCCAATGCAACTTGTGCATCCTTTACCTGACCTAGGTGTGGAACCTATGTAGCATCCATTGAATCATAGTGGCCAAAGGTTTTGGTAAGGGTCAATCCAAGGGATTTAGCAATGGAGGCAGGCATGACATTATCGGAGGCTCTGGAGTCAATAATACAGTTGCTTAGTTTATGACCATTAACAAATAGAGAGACATAAAATGGGTCAGGCTTCTGGCTAGGAGCACTGACTAAGACTGAAGAATCTTCTTCTTGAAATAGAAAGGGGAGGATGGGTTCTTCAACATTCAAAGGGCCACTACTAAGGGGTTCATCACTAACAGTAGAATTTAAATTAGGCTACATTCTGGAATTAGCATCACTTTTATAGTAATCTACAAGCTTTTGAAGTTCGGTAGGATGAGTTTTTAAATATTCTAAGGGAGACACTTTGATTCTGGCCTATTTTTAGTATTGAATTATATCAAAGTAAGATAGAGACTTACCATTTGTTTCAAACTTTGAGTGATCCTTCTTCCAAGATGAAGAAGTAGAAGCTCCGAGTGCACCAGCTGAAGGACTAGGTGCAATGTTTCGGGGACGAAAAGAGTTTCCTAGATTTTTGTCTCTCTAACTTCTTGTTGCTATTTCCATTTGAATTCCATCCATGGTGGAAAATAATTCACCTCCAACTTCAGAATCAGATTCATACTCCAAAAATAAATTATCGGAGTCGCCATGGGAGCATAATCTTCTTCACTTTCAAGATATTCAATAATCAGCTCATTTCTTGAAGCTAGATGTCTGTACCTATTCATCTTCAGACAAATATTACCATCATGGTCACCTCTTAAATGAAAAATACACATATTATGCTTTTTAGCTTCCTCAATGGTGAGCTTTTGCTAAGCCGGTGGCAACTGCAACTATTTACCTTCATGTTGTTTTCTGGGAATATCCTGGTAAGGCTACTGGAAGGATGAGGTAGAATTTCCCATTTTCCGCTTAAGAGAAATCATCTCATTAGACAATTTCTAAAGCATTGCCTCAGTATTTCTGGTTACACCATAAATAGAGCTTGTGGAGGCACCACTCTACACTTCTCGTTTCCATTTCCCGACAGCTATTAGGTCATCCTCTAGCTCAATTTCTAGAGTCTGAGCAGCTTGTAAATTAGCCACATGCGCTCATCTAATTTGGAAACTAATGTCAAGAGGCATGAAACTGATAAAGAACATCTTTTGGTTTTTAGTTGTAGGCCTGCTAGTAGCAGGGATCCTGTTAGCCAGCTTGTTAAACCTTGTAATGAAATTCCGCATAGGAACACTAGGTTCTTTCTTTATCTGAGTGAGCTGAGCCAGGAGTGTGTGTTCATCCTCTATACTTTTATAATGAGTTTCAAAGTGGTTCTTCATATCATTCCAACTAGTTATACTTCCCGTAGGGAGATTTTTAAACCAGTCAGCAACATTTTCAATTAAAGTCTCTACAAACATCCTTACTGCCACGTCTTCATGCTGGGGTTTACAATGCTGCATGCAGCGAAGAAGGGTGCAATATGCTCATCAGCAGATACTTTCCTATCTCCATTAAACTTTGGAAATTTATTTTGGGAACCTCAAGGTAAGTCATTATTAGATCCTAGCTGAAGAGGCCCAATGGCATTACCCCAATTGCAAAAAGGAGGGTTACTGGCACAACCTAAAAATTGATATTGGTAGGAGCAGCTACTCCGTGAAGAGTAAGGGTGTTACACAGTAATGGGATAGTATTGCGGAAAATAGGAGGGACATAAGAATGGCTACAAATATGGGAAATCGGGTGTGGTGGTGGCAAGAGAGTACCACGAATACCTATAAAGATAGGATCCTGAATATTGGTTCTTCCTCTTTTGAGAGGTTTTTCTAACAAAGGGAACTTAGCCTTCTACAATTCCTCAAACACAAGATCTTTATGTCCCTCTCTCTAGAGACTTCGGGTATACTTAGGATCCAGAGCTACCAAACCTGATTACTGCAGCTACGCAACTCTGAATCTTCTTTCCTGTAACACTCCTTCCCAATATTCAATGTTGGCCTCTATTCTTTCTAACTCAAAGTTGATTCTTCTGTATTGGTCTAGTGGGACTTTTCCTTTGTGAGGCAACACCATTTCTCCTTAAGAGTGATATACATAATGTAGCATTAGGAATTCCAAATAGATAAGTTCTAAGTCACTTAGTAAAGCCACAGACAGACTTACTAAGCAAGCTTAGGAAAATTCTAAGTTATCCCCAGTAAAGTCGCCAAAAACTGTTGGTTTACAGTTTGTCTACTTTTAATTTGATTTATATAATGACTCTTGAAAATACCCAATTTTGGCTCTCATAGAAAAAAAATTAACCACAGACTAGGTCAGTGGTAGGAATCTATCAATGACCCCTGAATTGAAAGGTACAGTATCCCTTATGTGAAAGATATGCAATGAATTTTTTCTTTCAATTTTTAGTGGTACTCTCTTAACCGAGAGCAGAAGAGGATCAACCAAGTTGTTCAAAGCTTCAAACAACTTAGGAAATGAATGGAGACTTAATCAATGACATGAAATATGAAATGTAAACTATTATGCAGTCTGGGATGAATGCAAACTATTATCTACCAGCAGAGATGAAGAAAGAAAGTGTAACACTGCAATTCCCAGATTGCTAAGATTGTGAAACTTCAACAATACCCAGATTATCTTGATCTTTTTTTCTATTAACTTTCTTCCTAAATCCTTATGCAAGAACTAATCTATTGAACTAGGACGTGCAATGAAATGAAAATAGAGTACTTATGCTAAAGATAGTAAACATACAATCCATTGAATGAAAATAACAAAACCTAGTTTATTACTATTCATTCAATTTCCAGTATTAGCATCTTCATTCAAAACCTCACACAAATAGCTAAGATGAATAACAAAAATCACTTCAAACTCAGAGTCGCACACATTAGTCCAAGCTACAAGGGTTTCCCCAAAGTAATTTTTTCCAATCTTATTTACTTTATAGAAATTTACATATATAGGTCTTCTCCAAAATGACCCATTTCAATAATGATTTCCTCTTTACAATATTCTGAGAAGAACATTCTAATAATAAACCTGGTCAGTTACAAAAATTGACAAAGCTGACAAAATGCCAAAAATGGCTACAATATACAAAAGTTTGGAAGACGACACAGGTCAACAGATTCTATGTCATCTTCTGTGTAATGGTTTTTCCTCTGTAAGCCTTCATTGCATCCATTACCTTGCCCAAATCTTGAGCATTCACAATGATTATATTTTTAGCTTAGATCATCTAAAAATCATGCATCTCTGTCAGTTCATCCAACTTCGCAATCCAGGATTGGAGCTTCTCTGTTTCCTTTTTGAACACAAAATCTATTTCAGAGAGCTCACATATTCTTGACACTTGGAAGTTAGCCGGATCCTCAATCTCATCTATGAAAGAAAGAATCTTATCTTTCATTCACTCTGTATTCACCAGCTTGTCACTTCCAGAAACTTGAGATTCCGTGTGCAGTACTTTCAAAAACTCAAATAGTTTATCCATCTCCTTTTGTACTAACTTCACCATAGTCTTGAGTTCATTTGCAGATCTATTTAAGTTCTCAACCTCAAACTCTAGAGACTGCCTCCAGTGAAATAATGGCTCCTGTCTAGTCTTAAGGATACCATTAGAGATTGCAACAGTGGTCTTCATATAAATCACCTCCTGCAAGGTGCCTAACTGCTCTATCAATCTAGTGGATGCATTATAGATGGTCTCCTAGTGTTTTGATGTTGCATCCTTCAATTTATCTGCATCAAGTTGAAGGTTCCCCAAATTATCAATGACAACGGGGCCTTGAACCTTCATCACTTCTATCCATGCTCTACCAATTTGACCAAACTGTCTTTCTTGCTGCAACTTCAGTAGCAAGTTCTTATTATCCTCTGCATTAGGATTAAACTGAGCAGATGTAGTGCCGAGAGTAGATTGAATATACTCTGCTAGATGCATATTTTTTAGACTTGAGGACTTCCTTGTCTACCCAGAGTTCTTCTAATCTTTCCTCAATTTTCTCATTGGTGGTTTTCCAGATATTCACCATTGAGTCATGCACTGGCACTCCTAGGTCCACGGTTTTAATTTGGAAATCTTGAGCTGAAAGCTCATGAAACTTTCCTTCTTTCTATGGCTTTTCTATTTCAATTAGCATATGCCTAGTTGTGGAATCATGGGAAAGGGCTGCCATGGAATTTTTCTTCTTCACCTTCTTTGTCGGTGGCTGAGATGAGGTTGCCTTAAGGATCAAGTCCTTTCAATAAATGGCCTCCTCATCTCATTTCTTCTTCTTCTCAATGGTTTCTTCCAACCATGAGTCTATGGATAGCACCTTAATTGTAGACTGAAGAGCCATAGGATCAAACAAGTTTCAGGCCACTAGAGGAGTTTGTTTGTCTTGAGATGGAACAAGGAAGGAGGAAACCTTGGTCACCGAAAGGGCCAGAGTATTTACCGACTGAGAGGAATCCTGACCACCCATAGGATTTGTGTCATCCAAGGTGATAACTAGACTTAGTGAGGGAGGCTTGGTCACTAGCACCTCCTATGCTTTCTTCTTTTCCTTTTCTCTATCTTTTTCCTTCTCCTCTTCATTTCCAATGTTTGGGAGCGAACCTTCTCTGCAGGTCCGAGTGATGGGAACATTCTTTTTCAGGGCTGGTCACCTCCTTACCCAGTGGATTGTGCTGCACCTGCTGAAACTAATGGTGCCATAGAAGAAGAAAATATTGAAGATGATTTCTCAGCTCCTAAAGTCATTCCTCTGGATGAACCTGTGCTAGAATTTCTTTTTCGTCGTGCTCTGGTCCATTCTACCCATTTTTCAGTTCTCTTGATAATGTCGCTCATGAGAAGCTCCAATGAATCAATCACTAGACCAGTTGGTGGAGAGGAAGAAATAGGAAACACCTTGATCTAGTTGTAGGATGAAGGTTCCATGAAGAGACCATCATCTACTAGATCAGATACATCAACAACATTATTATACATTGTAATTTAATCCAAAGTTAAATGGGACGACACTTTCTCCCATGTCTGATACTCATTAAAACATTCACACCATAAATCTTCAATATCTAGGACATGTCTGTAGGCATGTCTGAGTTTTAGGTGGTCTCTAACAAAACCCATAGGAACATATTGAGGCCTAAGAACCTCATAATCAAGAAAATTGATCTTATCCTCAAAACTTTTTATGAAATTCTAGGCATCAGATCTGGACACATGGGAATACGGACCAACCACCACGGGAAAGGAAATTTTGGCGATCTTCTTCACAGTTGAACATAGAGTATTCACTTCCAATATCTACCAAAAAATCTCCACCAAGACCACCTTATCTTCAGGATACCAGGGCAGTCTCTTAGGAAATCCAAAGAAGGATCCTATTTGAAGATAAGAGAAACTTGGGAATTGGATGAAAGAGTATACATACTGACTAATTGTCGAGATGGCCTCTAGAAAAAATCTTCTTTTCAAGAAACCTTGAAGTTTCTGACAGATTCTCATTGTGAATGCATCATTCACAATACTATACTCCTCAAAGATCTGATGCAATTGCAAATTTGGGTAGAACTCGTAAATTTTGGTGTTGTTCTCAAAGTTTTGGATTTCTAGTAAGCCGGGCCACAGGTGTTGAGTCACCAGAGCATAAATCAAGTAAAAAGACATGTAGAATTGTTTGAATCCTTGACAAGAGCTCATCCAGGATGCAATCTTTTCACATAGAATTTCTGCCTAATCAATGAACATATTTTCAACACAGACAGCTTGAACAAGAAAGAAATTATGTTCAACAAGATCTCAAATCTCAGGTTTTCCATGCAATCTGGTCAGCAGGGCCAAGATATCAACAATTTCCATCTTTAGGGTTGTTCTGAAGAGAGTCTTTGGCATCTTACTTTTCTTTGATCAAGGGGTCTGGAACTAGGTCTTCTACATGTCCTCCCTCCTTAGAGTCTTCTTTTCATTAAACATAGACGTAGAAGAACCAAAGTCGATATTGCAATACACGTCTTTCGCCAGAATGCTGAAAGCAGATTGGATTAGGGCTTTATCAATCATTAGCAAAATTGACTAATGTAGAAATCATATTTCTCTATACATTCTCTGGCAAGCTGAGGAGCTAGAACTACCTTTGGAAACCCTGCACCTTCTACCTGACCACTATCCTTGAGCTTCTGTGTAATAGGGTGAAATAGATGAGAATTCAATCAATCTCAATACCAATTAATCTATTGTAACCAGAAGCCTTTACAGCCATTTATTGTGAAACAGAGAACATGAGTGAAGACAAATGACTTGCTATTCAAAATGGTGAGCAGAAAATGATGGAAAATTCTTAAGAAATAGCCGCTAAGATCCAAACATTGGTGCCACATGAATGACATTAAGGTGACCTAATAAATGCAATGGCAGTATTAGCATTTAATTTTTGATTGTCAATGGCTATTTGAAATTCCTGTTTCAAAGAACATAATGGCCTCTAAATCCTCAATCTTACACTTATCTTTATGTTCATTAGCCACTTTTGCTGAAACAAAACTTTAGTCTTGTGGAAAAATAACATACTTTCCTTCCGATGCCGAAATGAATGAACATTAGACCATTTTACCTTGTGTGGAAAAATAATATAAGAGAATACTTTTTCCGTAAGCCTATTTCCTTTATTTTGGAAAAGTATCCCGGCAGCTTCACCTTTTATCCTTTGTGCACTTAAACACCTTCTTTTCCACCAGGGGCACTTGGCTTCTTATTTACTCTTTTCACTTCTATCGGGCTTGCACCTTTGAGACCATCAATCCTGGAAACTGCATGATCACTATCACTACTCTGCAACTTGATATCTCTGAGAGTTGAAAAACTCTTTAATGAACAAAGTTTTACCAATCACTTATATAAAAGACATATTTATCTTCCAGAAAAACATATTGAGCATTGCATATCCAAGGGTGACTACTTCTCATTCAAAAGATGCTATGACACCCCTTTCCTGACATACCTAAATCACCTAAACACTAGATGAAGCAGGAATATTGAAAACCTGGAAGGCTCAAATAGGCAAGGAAAAGAATTTATTGTATAAGCACATTATGGGAAGGTTTCAGAATGAATGAGAAGTAGGTCATGAAATAACAATTTTACCTCCTAGGACCTAAAGACCCTTAAACTAAAATTTGGCAACAAAGGAATATCATCCATGGCCTTACTTGCTTTTGTGGTTAAGTCAATTTGATTGACATCCTCGGTGTCATTGATGAAAATGTGCTCAGGGCTCAGTGTGGCCTCTTTCTCCTTGATGTGAGAAGTCTCGGTTATAGCTAGCACCTGCTTGGTTGGATGGAAGATTTGTGTCCAAATATTGTTTCTTTCTTTGTCAATATCTTGGAGCTTGTTCTACAATACCTTGTAAGCTCTTTTTTTGCAGAAAATTTCTTGTTGTACTCCTTTATTATTGCATCAATTTCTTCAATTATGGAGTCGGGCATGAATATAGATAAGGATTTCTCCCTCATCTATTTTTCCATATGCAAGGCATATATTCACCTTGTTGATATTTTATCTTGTAGCTCCTATGGAATATAAGTGACAAATTGTAGAGGTACATATTTGTATGCTACCATCATTTTAATGATTGCTTCTTCTTTTTTGTTCTGATCCTCGATAGACACATTTACCCATTGTCTAATCTTGTGATGTGATATATTTCCTGTATTGATGATTGACTCTGCATTTTCATCAATTTTCTTTGGTATTTTGGCCTTTTCTACTTGGATCCTCTATTCTCTTTTGGCTTCTATAGTATCATCCTTATCCTCTCTTCCTCTTGCATATCTCTTTTGTTGTCTCGGTGCTTGTTGCTCGGTTGAGGCTTTTCTTTTCATATATGTTTTCATTGTGCCTTTCTTCAATGTTGGTGAGTCTACCTTAGTTGTTTTTATTCTTGTCCTAGATGCAGCTGTCATATTAGTAACTTTTGTTTTCTTTTCCTTTGGTGGCTCTGCATCTGATTCTATAGACTTAGAATCACTTAGTTCTTTTCCTTCACCGACAGGTGACTAATCCTTGGTGATATCTGTTGTTTGTTCCAACTCTTCATCAGTAACCAAGAATTTCTTCTTAAGTGTTTTCACCATTTGAGTTTGCTTCTTCCCTATTTTCTTGACTACTAAGCCAGTCTTTATTCTTGACTTGGCTTCCTCATATGTCCCAAATCTGCTTATAGATTGGTCAACTAGTTAATTTAGTAGGGCTTCAATGGCTCCTGAAGCATGATCTATGTCAATTTCATATTCCAATGGTGGTAACCATTCTATTCTTGGGTTGGCATCTTTGATGAGTGTAGTGTTGGTGTCAACTACAAATCATATCTCATCTTTGTATTGTTCCACCAACTGCAGGGATTCTTATCCTCTTTTGCATCCTATCTTTAAATGTTTTGAAGTATGCATCCAATAGTGGAATGAAATTGTCTCCTAGGGATTTAATGTAATCACTAATCTGTGTTGTGATTGGTCAGTTTGTGTCCCAAGTGACATTACCAAATGAAGGAAAGAAGTTCTGAAAGAAAAAGAATGTGCGCATTAATAGTGAACCAAACTTACATATATTAGATCAAGTTAATCTAATTATTTTCATGTTCTCTTCCAATTGTTTTATCAGTAGCTCAGCTAGGTCTAGTTGACCTTTCTTTACTATCTTGTATGTAGTGTCAATAGATCCACAAGCAATGTCATTCATTCTTCTTGCTTTAAAGATCTTGTATCCAATCACATATGCACCAAATTTTCTCTCAAGGTCGGTGATTGAATTCACTTTCAGACCTCTGTCATCCCATCTGGATCTGGTTAGCTTTTCAATCTCTAGGTGTTTAGGGTTCCTTAGGGATTTTTCCTTCTTCGTGATTTGGTATCCTATTACTACATGAATCACATCCTTTGTGATTGGTTTAGGTTCATCTAACCAAATCTTACCGTCATGCACTCGACTGAGCATAATGGGAATCCATTATATTTTGAATTCTTTTAGAAATAGTAGGGCATTCATCAACCCTTTCACTTTGATGTGTTTGTACTCATCCTTTAGGTTTCTATCCTTGCATAGCTTCTGATAAGATTCTTCAAGTTCAATGTCTCCAATCTTTGCAAATTTGTAATGAATGTATGGTCGTATGTCTTCGACCAACAAAACCCTAGGTGTGATACTTAAAAATTCTCCCTTGTCGTCAGGTTGAGTGGAAACCTCAGGGCATAACTTGTAGTTAGGTTCTTCATAGGTCGATTTCTTGATAAGAACAACCTTCTTATCATTTTCCATTTTGATCTTCGAGGTTCGGGAAGTGGTTTCTATTTTTCATAAAATTAGGGCTTCTTTATAAATAACCTGCTAGCTCGGTAGGTCTAGATACTCATTGGAGGTTCTCAACGAGTGCTTGAAATCTGTTAGATTTTCTTTGGAGGTGTTATGAATCACTTTGAAATGTTGTCCCTATTTTCTCTTCTCGCTCTATAATTTCCTCTTAAATGTAGGGTGAATGAATGAGTTCATGTTTTCCCTTTTTATAGAAAAATATAACCTAAGAGATGCATTAAATGCTTCACCTACCACTCGGTCAACAAATCAGAGATACTCAGTTAACACACTAAATAATTCAGCTCAATGAATATACAATACTTGGTACAAAGTGTCAACTTGGTTATCTTCCACATGTTTACTGACGATGCTCGGTATATTGTGTCAACTTGATTATCTTTCATATGTTTACAGACATGCAGTTTATGCTCACTTTATATATACCGAATAGACTAGATTCAAAAAACATAATATGCAATTTCATAGTGCATCTTCATTCATGCTAATTTGGCATATTCTCAATGAATATAGGAACTGATGTAAAATACAACTTTGTAGAGTGCAGTTCCATACTTGTATTGCTTAGGTGGGGGTGGTGGAATTACCTGATCCCTTGGATGAGGTGTCACCAACTTTAGTGCTTGGTCCAACATTATCATTGTTTGAAGCTCTCCTCCACATTTTATTTCTCATCCTCCTAATGTCTTCAATAGTATTTTCATTTGCAACAGTGATTATCTATGTCACTCGGTCTCTGCAGTCCTTTCTTAAGTGACCGGCCTTATGATAGTGTAAGTATGCCATTCCAGGGTTAGTCCAATTTCTAGATCTTCTTATCCATTTTCTCATATAGTTAGCAGCTATATCTCAATACCTACCACATACTATGCAATTTACCCAAGTGTTGTAATCCCAAACATATGTATTACAGACTCTTCTCAGTTAATATGCATTTTCTTGTTCTTTGGGTTTCCAGACTTGCTTTATCCTTTTTCTGCATTCATGAAATGTATGTCCATGCATGTTTCAAGTAGAATAATTTTTTTCCATGTAAGATTTATTCTTTGGTTTTTTCATCTTAGATCTGCATTCATGTGCTTTGTGTCCATGCTTGTTACAGTTATAACAATTACCTATGAATGTAGAAGTAGTTTTAGGAATACCTTTTGCCTTGCTCTTGCAAACATTTGATGTGTGGCCTCATTTTCCATAGTGGTTACATGAATTCTTCTTTGGTCTTGGATTTGTGTAGACATTCCTTTGATTAGCTTGGTTTGATGATTCTTCATACTTGGTATACCCTAAACCAGTATTGTTGTTGAGACTTCTTTGTCCATTTAGAAATTCATCCATTCTTTTTGTACCGTCTTCACCTTTCTTGATCATATCATTATGTTGTTGTTGAATATTTGCTTCATTCTTTAGTTTATCATTTTCTTCTTTTAGTTCACCAATAAATTCCAATTTTCCATTAAGTCCTATGTTCACTCGGTTGGCCTCATGACTCATAAGAACTATTTGATTGGTGATTTCAATGTGATGTTCAGTAAGTCTCTGTATCTCAGATTCTTTCTCTTGTAATTTTTCAGTAATCTTTCTCCTATCATAAATAGCTAAAGTTATTTCTTATTCATCTTGTCTTGCATTATTCATAACATCAATCATTCTTACCATATGTGTCTCTTAACCGATATGTAGTACTTTTACTTGTTCAGTTAGATGTTGATTGATTTCATTTATATTTGTAATGCATCCTTCAGATGTGTCATATGTATTACCAGATCTAGATCCAAATAAATCAAATAGGTCAGGTATCTCTTCTTCATGATAGTCAGTTTCATTGTAACAAGATGCCATGAATTTTATTTCAGCCAATAACTCTTTCATTTTGATTCTTTCCTCTTTGTATTGTTCAAAGAAAATCTATATTTCCAACTTCTGATTCTCAATATTTTTATCAAGCTTATACATTTCCATTGTATGATCTTTTCTCTCAAGTGATTTAAATTTTTCCAAATAAGAGATCTAGCTCTGATACCAATTGTTGGAATAATGGAAGGGTTTTGTAATGGAGGGGAGGGGTGAATCAGTGCCCTTAAATTTTTTTATCAATTAACCTTTAGTAACCATTTATTGCATAACCGACCATTGTAGCTTTTCTACTTCATGCATGCAAAATCATAGCTTAAATGTAAATGTATGAAAAAAAAACATTGAAACATTCATGAAATGCATTAACACATGACACAAGTATTTGGTAATGCAAAAACCCTTGTTTGAAGGTAAAAACTACTGTGGGGATGAAACCCACAAAGCTTCACTGTCTACAGAATGGAAGGTGCCTATTAGGGATACAAGTTGTGATCACTTCTGATGATCTTACCCTTTTAGAAGTAATATGATAGACTTGTTAAGCCTACTCAGCTAAGATATTTTAGCAACACAGTGTATGTGTGCACTCGGTTAAGATATTTACATAAACATTGTTAAGTCCACCTTCTTGAAGGATTTTTATATTTGCTACAATTGTTAGAGAGTAGACAACAATATAGATGACCTAATATCTTGAAATCTTGACTTTCTAATTACAAATCCATTAAGTTCACAAAATTGTATATCTCCTATTGTGATGGATAATACTTTTGTTCTACTTGGTAGCCTTGAATGTAGTTCTTCATAATTAAATTCTTCTTTATATGTCCTTCTACATGAAAACCTTTGTTTGATCCATATATGTCCTTGTGCGGCTACAATCATCATGTTCTTGATTGATTATACATCTATATATGCAATGTTTTGACCTAATTAGGTTTCACGCTTTTCTTGAATAAATCTAAGATCAAAGGTTTACAACTTGACCTTGATCTCATATTTTGCATGAATACAATCAGTTTAACTAATTAAATCCATCATTTACACTTTTCTTGATCCACAAGAAATGGTTATCCAGCTAAGCAAGGATGTATTTTAAAGACTAAAGTTCTTTAGCTGATGTGTAGTTCAGATCCTCTTTTCTCAGTGAAATGTTGTCTCTCAGTGTAGACTGGTGTTTAGTGATGTCTCTGTATAATGTTTCTCAGTTGTGTCTCTGTAGACTCATTCTCATTTGATATACTATTTGGTATTCACAACATTCCAGTGACCACTGCACTCGTTAATTACTGTATGTGATAAAAGCCTACCTGTCCAAAATGATCACTAAAACATGCAAACACAAAGATTAGCCATTAATTTCAATAAAGGCTAGCATATTCAAGTAAAAGGCTCAAAGGGACAAGAATTTTACACCACAACTTGTGATGAGCCAAAAAAGTGCACCCAAGGCTTCTTGATTTTCTCTTAGAGATGTATGTGGGTGTGCTCTCCCAACAAAATATCTAAATCCCACTTGATGATCAAGAATGCAAGCTAAATGACTAAAAAAGTGAAGAACTTGAGAAAAAAGTAATGAGAACTTGTCTAAATCTCTCACCATGATTGAGAATGCAAGACTTAAAATAAGATGATATGCAAGAAACTAAGATTCATTCACCATTAAGCTGAAGATGTGATATCTAGATTTGTAAATGATCTAAAAATCATGGAAACATGAATATGAGCTAAGAATTCAAAAACTAAACTAGCATGACAGCAATGCATAAAATGGAGATAATTTTCTCTTGGCAAGATCCTCTATTTATAGAACTTTGGAAGGAAGGAGAGGGCTTGAATGAGATGGAGCAGATGTAGCATCTGCATAGGTGCCACATGAGGCACATATATGTTGGAAAGTGACAATGCAAACAATTGTTATTTTGTCATTGATGTCAAACCTTAATTGGTGAGACTATTGTTATCTATTTGAGTACCATATCTATTGATTGATGAAGAATATTTAACAAGAAGACCAAGTGAATGGTTGAGTTAAGGAAAATAAAAGGGCACTTGATCAGTTGGCACTCTAGCAAAGTAATTAGTTGTTTATCTTTCAAAGATAGTTTTTCTGGTTGTTTTGTGCTGAGAAAGTCTGGCTTATGCCGAGCACTAGTAAAATTGTCGAGTGGAAACAATGATTGCCGAGTAGATCATAGATGTTGGCTGACTTGTAGTATTTGGATTAATGATGAGATTGGAGATCTCTGACTGACTTAGTTAATTTTATTGGGATATGTAAAGTTAATTAAAGATTGATCTATGTTATTTAATGTATGGATAACCGTAATTAATGCATGGATTCAAGATTTAATTAGAGACTACTTTGGAGAAGTAAATGTAATGTAATGATGGAATGATCCATTGGATCTGACCTAACCTAATTTCTATGATCTTGATTAAGCGACAAAGATTTATCTGATCTAGACAGAGAGGTATATGATAACCTAAAGGGTTTATTCATTATAGATTAGATGTACAGATTGATGTACATGTGTGTATGCAAGAGGATTGCATAGTTGATTTACTGATTGGCATGACCTAGCAGAGAAGGCTGAACACATAAGAAAAAATTTGCATGTGTGATTGCTTGATGGATTTCCAAGAAGATCAGAAGATAGAAATGACAATGCAGGCCACTCAGTAAGTTAGCATCAGAGCTGTAATTGGATCTGAATTTGCAAAGTAATTTGTATGTATCAGATCACAACTATTGATTACTTTCTAACCATTTTATCAGTTAAAATCCCTTAACAAGGTTGACATAACAGTCATTTGTATAAATCCTCTAAGCAAGTTGACATTCAGGTGGAATGTTCTAAGTCCTCTAACAAGGCCACTCTTGATAGGGTGATTAAATCCTTTAACCAGGTCACACCTAATAGTGTGTTATTGTAACCTTTAACAAGGTTGGCTCCTCACAAAGCTCACTTTAGAAGAGTGAAACTTGGTAGCATGTTACTGGTGGTTTTTCCCATATTGGGTTTCCACATTAAATACTTGTGTCAACTTGTGTGATTGCTTATGGTTTGTTTTAATGTTATGTTTCTACAAGCTAATTACATTAAATAGTAAACTACATGATTAAGTTGTTGACATATGCTACTGTTGTCGAGTAGATCTAAATTGTTTAAAATAAAAAAAGTTTTATTTGGTACATGTAGACCTGAGGATAACTGATTCACCCCTCACCTCTTAGTTATTCTAAATTCATTCTAACAATGTAATCCATGCAAGAGGCCAAGTTTTCTCACATATGTGTGAGCAACTTGTGATGTGATGGGTCAAGGTGTACTTAAAGTACACATGTGAAGGATCTTGTAAAAGGTGTAAGAGTTTTAGTCCAATGAAACACTTTTAGAAAGTGTAAGAAAGTGTCATCAAGGTTGTAAGAAACCTTGTTGGCTCCAAATTAGAATAAATTTGAAATGTCAAATTTAGAAATTTTCTCACACATGTGTGACCAAATAATTAGGACTAATATGTGTAAGAATCCTGAAATTAACCTAATTAACCTTAGTTAATTAGTGAGTAGGTCTATTTGGTGAGAGACATATGAGGTAGGGTAGGATCTAGGTTCAAATTAGTTTTAGATTAATTGTGGTTTAGTAGAATTAATTCATGTGGATGAATAAATAAATTATAAATTTATTTAAAGTGGATTAATGAGGGAAATGTATATAAATGCGATTTAATACATTAACGGGGGAATAATATTTAAATTAAGATTTAAATATGAAGATGAATCATATTTAATTAAATTAATTAATTAAATAGATAGAAGAATATAACAAATATAATTAATTAAAATTAACTATAATGTTATGGGAAAATTAATTAAATTAATACAAGAATGATTTTGGACGTCTACATTTTTCCCCTCTTTGATGCGGCATCGAAAGTGACTTCGTGTCAAAGAAAAGAAAATAAGATGCCCCAGAAAGGCCAGGAAAACCTAAGGTAACGAGGGTAGAGAAGTGTGCCCCCTCAAAAAAATAATACGAAAAAAAATATTTTTAATAAAATTTTCTCGAAAAAGGCATGAAGAGGGGGAAAAACCAATTGCATGGCATTTCCAAATGAATTGGAGGAAAAAAAATAGGGAGAAGGATGGAAAAAATAGGTCCCAAGGGACTATAAATAGTCCACCGGGGCCCAAAGAGAAGTCTTTTCCATTCACAAAGAGTGAAAAGATGGAAGAAGAGAGAAGAGATGGCAGCTATTCAAGAGCATGCATAGCTTGGAGAGTGAGTTAGGACACATCAATGAGCCATAGACACAGGACCACCGGTGAGTAGTTTAAGACCTCTTTGTCCTTTATGCATTTAATTTTCAATTTTGTATTTATGGTGCCCAAAAAGTGCTCCAAACTACGCCGCAATGGAGATGGTGGTCGCCTAACCACCGTTTGTGCAGACGGTGATCGACAGACATCTGTCTTCATAGATGGTTGATTAGAGATCATCATATGCATAGACAAAGATTGCACGATCACCATCTGCGAGGGCCCACCAATTGACCCCGAAATAGATGAAAAGGGAGGGAAATTAGAGGGAAAGGGATCCAAGGGCATTTTTTGATGCCCCAAATAAAGAAAGAAAGCTATCTGATATTTGACATAGGTATTTGGTGGATGCAGGAGGAGATGATTTCTTTCAAGGCTAGGGAGAGCTATCCATCAATGATGGCATTAGCGCAGGAGCTAACAATTGAGGAGTGGGGAGTGATCACCTTCTGTGACCTGGAGCATGTTCATCTCTGACCCCACTTGAGAGCCCATAATGCGCTAATGTCAGCTCTAATTGAGAGGTGGCATAGTACCACCTCTATATTTCACTTCCCCATAGGGGAAGCAACTATCATGTTGCACTATGTGTTGAGGATTTATAGAGTGCTGATTCAGGGACTTATTCCTGAGTAATGCTTCGAGGGGTCAGATCCACATATGAAGACAACCTTTGGGAGGGAATACACTTACATTCCCACTATATGGCAATGGATATCATGGGCAGGGGCGATGGCGGAACCACCACGGTTATGACGGTTGGCATTATATCTAGCAGGGTTGATAGGAGGACAAATGATGTCAGATCATGTAGGGAAGGGATTCCCTATCGGCTAGGCATGAGTTCTGAGCAACATGGTGGAGGATGGAGAGCAGTATTGTTGGGCATATACCATCTTGGGACAGCTTTATTATGATCTTCACATGTGCACCTATCGTAAGGGAAGGGCACTAGGAGCAGGTTTTACTCTATTACTGGTGTGGGCATGGGAGCATATAGCTGTCATACTCCCTATTCGCACTCAGTAGACCAAAGAGGTTTATGAGCCATTTGCATGCTAGTATAGGCCACCTATTAGTTATGATTCTATAGACTCGATTGGGTATTGGCATATGACCCTAGATGAGATGGGAGACATCCAGTGGG
>MU228159.1:557380-591464 GCA_018584345.1 Thuja plicata | reverse complement strand
CTCAGTAGACCAAAGAGGTTTATGAGCCATTTGCATGCTAGTATAGGCCACCTATTAGTTATGATTCTATAGACTCGATTGGGTATTGGCATATGACCCTAGATGAGATGGGAGACATCCAGTGGGTGCCATATGCAGGAAGCGAGTCATGGGGCCATCAGGTCCCACAATAGGATGGGAATAGATATGTGGACGATGATCATTATGAATCGTACTATTTGAGAATTGTATAGACTGACTGTTGGATGATAGGATGCATGTCCTATGTCATATGCAGGTACAGTCCTTCGAGGGTATGAAGGAAAATGGGACAAGTTCATGAGGCTGTACTAGATGGATTTCCTCATCCTTTGGTGACCCGGGAGGTGGGTAGTATCTAGGGGATTTGAGTTGACATATGGGGAGCTTGGGGATCATGGATGGGCATGATAAGGGTGACATGGGTTAGAGCACAAGAGTCACTATAGGATGCAAGAGTAGTTCCTGCATATGCACAGTGGTGGGTGACTCACAGGCCTATTAGATTGACTAGTCCTGGAGTGGTACAGGAAGATGAGCAACCTGGGGAGGGAAATGAGGGAGGAGGACAGGATTGAGATGGTGATGATGAGGAGGGAGGAGATGGAGGAGGGGCTTGGGGGAGGAGAGTTTGGCTGAGAGTAGATTTCCCAAGGCGATGAGGATAGGTAGATATAACTGTAGGGAGACAGCCACTAGCAATCCCAGATATATAGGGATAGGTACTAGGATAGGGATAGGGGCCATAGGGATAGGAGTCACCAACAGGTTAAATAGCCCAAGAGGTTCATGATAGCATAGTGGCAGAGTGGGAAAGCCTACTGACAGAGCTCTAGAGGGTATAGGGGCTCTTAGCCACAACACATGCGAAAAAGAGTAGCATATAGGCAGAGCTAGTGCAGGTACAAGGACTGCTGGCCACCTCTTAGGCCATAGAGAGTAGTCTATAGATGGAGCTAGTCTAAGTACATGGGGCATTGGTAGCAGAGATAGTGCATGGGGATGGGGCACAGAGGGCACTAGACCTTCTGCAGGCATGGGTGGATAGCAGAGAGTTTTCTATAGGAGGATAGGATGAGGAGGCCTTGGGAGCACAAGTAGCTTCCATGACTGAGTTGGTATAATCTCTTAGGGAACATAGGGATGCTGCTTAGAGATGAGCATAAACTTATAGGGAAGAGCGGGACATAGCTCGTCAAGAAGCCATAGCTAGGGGTGTTAGTCAGGTTATAGAAGATGCCTTTGCAACCCAAAGAGAGGCAGGCATGAGAGGTTAGGAGACCACATATTATATGGGCCTTTATTTTGCAGCGGTGCTAGAGGGTCAGCACCAGACATCATATACAAAGAGATCCATATCATAGAGTACAGGTCAAGATTCTCAGGCATTAGTGGGATTACTACCTTGTCCATCTAGATTGGGAGGGGTTGTGGGACCATCGTAGCCACCCTTGTGATTTATTGGATCATTTAGATACACAGTTTTGTATTTTTTGAGATGCAGACACATATGATGTATATGATGGACATTTTGTGATATATATATATATATATATATATATATATATATATATTTATTTATTGCGGTGGATCTATATGATGCTTATGGATGTGTTATTATTTTATATGCCTATGTATATGATTTGATGACTGACATACAGGATGGGATGAATTTATATGATTATGCTAACCTATTTGTGATGTAGGGATGTGATGTAGATGATGGTTAATAATAAACATGTAATGGATTTTTAGTTTATGTATGAAATGTGATGTGATATGTAATGATTTTAATGGTAGATGGTTATGATGTATAATGAGTAATGGATGCAATTGTAAAGCTTTAATGATTAATGATAATGCAATGAATGTACTTATGTATGCAATTGAGTTGATAATTAATGAAATACAATGCAATTGATAATGAAATAATAACAAATTAAATGCAAATTAATACAACTAAAATGCAATGTAAGGAATGCAACTAGAATGAAGTGAAATGTAATGAAAGGAAATGAATCTTAGATGCAACCTAAAGAATGAGACTAAAATGAACGTAATGATACTAAGATGAAATGTAATGAGATGGATGTAAAATGGGACACATGAGGACAATGTTTTTGTGTGTACCAAATAATTCCAATAAAACCACTTAGGTAGTTGGATAAGGGGAATAAACAGAAACCTTTCCAAGAGAAAAATACAAAGTGCAATATGACCTAGCTAAAATGCAGCTGAACTATATGATTTGTGTGGGATTCATACTATGTTAATTTTGGAAAGCACACCCTGGTTTGATTTTGCAAAAGGAGGTATGCACCATGTGCTAGAAAACACAAGTGACATGGATCCTTTTTGTGGACTACACTCTCAGAAAAATAGGTTTCTAGGAACAAGAATGCAAGATATTAGGTATGATGAGACCTATGAATATTTTCTCATGAGGAGATGTAATACACCCAGATATGTTTTAGGGATTCGGTATGCATGAATCCTGCCTCTAGTGAGGCATACATAGTCATAACTAAGTGTCAAACACAAATGCACTAACAATATATGACAAGCATATCATATCACAAATTACACGTATTCCAACACATACTTTTTAAAACAGACCAAGATATGAAAGACACAAGATAAAATCAACAAAAAGGCATCCTAACCAAGCGGTCATTTAGTCCAAAACTTCTTTCCATGAACGAGTTTGATGTGAGGATTGATGTCAAGCCATCATCGAAAGGATATATCTTGATTGGAAAAAGATTAATTGAAATGGGAATTTTCTGGAAATTGCTTGTGGATAGAACGAAACTAAGAAAGTCAATCTGTTTGCTAATTTGGTGAAAAACTGTTGCGATCACTTTGTCTGGAATAAAGTTCAGTGTTGATGGGGTAAGCTTAGTCATGTGGGAATGCAATTTTATTGTGGAAGTGAACAATGGTTAGGGGGCTACCTGTACAAATATGGGTAGTGAAGTTATTATGGAAGGTGATGGAGGTTGTATGAAAGGTGGGGGAAACAGCTGGTGGATCTGACTACACATGGCGCCTGGGATAGGTTTTCACCATGGTACTTATCCATTGCACCAGTGAAGTGGTTTTCACAAATGCATGAATTTATTTCTCTTTTTTCCCTTTTTTTATACTTTTTCATGCTATTATATTTTTTATTCTTTTTGAAATTTTTGGATGTTTTTTGGATTTTCTTCTTTTCTAATTTTTTTGGATTTTGATAGTTTTATGTTGTACAATGGACTGTTGAAGGATTGAGCATAGAAGCACTTGAGATGCACAATATTTACAGGATCAAGGATCAAATCTCCCTCTTGTGTAGCAATTTGATAAGTGCTAAACCCAAACTTTGCTATGATTATGAAGGGCCCCAACCAGTTAGGCTCAAACTTTCCTTTCTTGTCACAGTTCTGGAGGTTCTTTATATTGTGTTGTAGGACGAGATCACCAACCTAAAACTGACGAGGTTTTATCCTTTTGTTAAACTAGAGGTGGAGGTGATTTTGATACACATGGAAGTGGTTTAGGGCATTGAGGGGTCTCTCATCAAGGAGTTATAGCTCTTGCAAGGGAGCAACTCTATATTCTTCTTCAAATAATAGATTCTTGAGAGAAATTATAAGGGAAGGGAGTTCAATTTCAATGGGTAGAACAACCTTAGTACCATAGACAAGGGAAAATGGAGTGGCTCTAGTGGGGGTTTGAATGAGAGTGTGGTAGGCCCAAAGGGCAGGATTAAGGTGAAGGTGCCAATCATGACCAACTTCATCGACTATTTTCTTGAGGATTTTAAGGATAGTTTTATTCGTATCCTCTTCTTGACTATTACCTTGCGGGAAATACTTAGAAGAGGTATGATGGGTAATGCTGAATTTTCTACACAGCTCTGTGATATCCTTATTTTTAAAAGGTCCTCCATTATCAGTAACAATGTCCTGAGGAATGCCATAGTGATAGATAAGGTAGTTTAAAATGAACTTTTAGATCTGTTTTCCCAGTAGTGTAGGTAAGAGGAATAGCTTCGGCCCACTTAGTAAATTATTCAGTGGTAGAAAGGATGTATTTATGGCCATTGGAATAATTTGGGAAAATCTGGTCAATGAGGTCGAGACCCAAGTGGGAAAAAGGCCAAAGGGATTGGGATGGAGCGTGTATCAAATCGATGTGCTATCGACAAGGCACACATTTCTTCACATAGTAGTAAGAATTATGTTCCATGGTAGGCTAGTAATATCTAGTGTGCAATCACCTAATACTAACAAACTGAGAATCTTCCATTGTATGGCCTGATGGAGTCCAAGTACAAGGGCTTCATATTCTTCATTATCATTGGTACAAGGAAATTGTAATTTATAAGATTTAGGGATGAGATCTCATTTTGGTGTAACAAACAAGATTCCTACACTTGATCCTTCCTAAGTAAAGGATCCATCAAAATAGTTTCCATGGGGTACTCAGGGCAAGATTGAGGACTGATTCATCTAGAAAATCTATGATTAGGGGATGTTTATCATCAATAGGTGCTTCAACTAACTAATCTGAAATAACTTGTCCTTTTATATCTTTTTTATCCACGTATACAATATCAAATTCACTAAGGATCATAACCCATTTCATAGTAGGGCCAGTGAGAGAAGCTCATGACAAAAGATACTTGAGTGGATCAATCTTGGCAACAAGGTAAATCTTATGATTGAGCATATAATGTTGTAACTTCTATGTGAAAAAGAAAACAACCAAACATGATTTCTCAATGAGGGAATAATTCAACTCATAACCAACAAGTGTCCTTCTAAGATAATAGATAGCTCTTTCTTTTCCAGTATCATCTAACTGTGCCAAAAGGGCTCCCAATGCAACCTCTGTAGCTGATATGTAAAAAATTAGAGGGCAGCCAGAAATAGGTGGCACTAATATGGGTGGATTAATGAGATATCCCTTAAGCTTCTCAAATTCTATTTGACATAAGAAATACCACTAAAATTTGACATTCTTGTGCAGGATATGTGAAAGGGGGTGGGTTTTATCTGCGAGCTGTGACATGAACCTCTTGATAGAATGAAGTTTTCCTTGTAGGTTGTGCAACTACTTCAATTTTTTAGGCAGTGGCATCTCTAGGATGGATTTGACTTTCTTTGGATCCACTTCTATTGTATTTTGTGACACAGTGTATCCCAATAGCTTACCAGATTGTACTCCAAAGACACACTTCTTAGGATTTAGTTGAAGCTTGTATTTCTCCAATTGCTCAAAAAATGTAGTGAGGATAGGAATGTGTGATTCATGTGTCTTGGATTTTCCAAAAATAGCATCTACATAGTCTTCCATGATGACATGTAAGTGGTCATGAAAGATAGTAGTCATTGCTTGCTGATATGTGGCTCCAGCACTCTTAAGACCAAAGGGCATCACCTGATAATAGAAGGTACCCCAAGCTGTTGTGAATATAGTTTTGTGATGATCTTCTAGTGTTATCCTGATCTGATTGTAAACAAAGAATCCATCCATGAGGGACAACATCTCATGTCCAACAATCAAATCCACTATAATGTCAATATTGGGAAGTGGAAAATCATCCTTAGAAAATGCAAGATTCAGGTCTCTAAACTTTGTGCAGATGTGAATGCCCCTAGAAGGCTTGCCTACTGGTACAATATTGGAGACCCATTCAAGATAGTCAATAGGTTGGATTACTTCAGCATCCATCATCTTCTGAAGCTCTACTTTGACTACCAATGCTACTTGCAGATGCATCTTGCAGAGTTTTTGTTTAACAGGTTTCACATTGGGATCCACAGAAAGATGGTGCATGACAAGATTTGTATCTTGCCTAGGCATGTCCTTATAGGTCTAGGAAAAGTTTATTTTATGTTTCTAAAGGAATTTTGTCATGTCTTTGTTTTCTTTATCATTAAGGGATACTGTGATGTAGGTGATTTGTGGATTCTCTTCGATACACGGATTGATAGGGATAGTATCTTCAATGATCATAGAAGATACCTCTGATTATGATGATATATACGGAAGGTCAACTTCTCCCTCCTCTAGTGCCTCAGAAATGTTTTCACTAGGGGATGCATCCTTTATTTTGTCTTTTTCTTCATCCAAAGGTACCTGTGAGAGGTTTTTACCATGGGATGTTTCATTCTTTTAATTTTTTTATTTTTATTTTCTTTTTTGTGACTAAGAGAGTTGTCTTGGCTACCAAGGTAGGATTTCTCACTATAGTGGATTTTATGTTCATACTCTCGAATATTCTTAAGTCCAAAGAGATCTAATAATGCCTCATCTGAATCACAAATGTCTAAAGTTGGCGGTGAATGTTTCTGATCCCAGTCAATTAGTTCAGGGTTTGTGAGGAGAAGGCAAGGGGATGAAAGGTTGGCTTGTCTGATGGAGAAAACAAGAATAAAGTAATCAAGGTCATCTTCAATGTATTGGAAAGGTATTTCAAAAAACTCTTCTTTGGTTTCTGAATCCAATGCAGCTAAACAATAGTCCTTGGATAAGTTAGTCTTAGTTTCCATAGAGCCTAGTCCGTGTCCTCAAGGATAAGGATTTGTTGTGACAATCCTCTTCTTACCAGTTTCATTAGTGCCAAGACTAGTAACATGATATCCCATGTTTTTAACAATGGGAGTAGCCTTGATATACTTTCCTTCAAGGAATTCCATAGATGTTTCTTCTTCTTTGTTGTAGAGATAATCAAGGAAATTGTATTCCATGTGGTCATCTGATAAGGACCCCCAATGCTCAAAAGTGTTTGTCTTGCAATGCATGAGATCTTTCTCTTTAGAGGGAGGTAATAGTGACGGTCTCCCATAGGATTTTGGGGACAAAGGGAGTTGTGCGATGCACAGAGCACTTTCATATTTGTATCCTCCCATGCCCTGATCTGTAAAGGTGGTATTTGTTTCAGATTCAAGCATTTTATCATCAAAAACCTTTTCCTTTCCTTTGGATTAATTATCTTGTATCTCTAGTGTCTTTTCTGTAGACAAGGAGGTTCCCAGAATAGGTGTTTCTTTATTAAAATTTTGGCAAAACTCTTTCAATGGATAGTAATTGGATTGTTTACCTTCAAGTCTCTTACAGTATTGAAAGGGTTGAGGATCTCTGAGAATTGTGATTTATCTACCATGATGTGGAAACTTGAGGCATTGATAAATAAGTAGAGGGTACACCTTTGATATCATGTATCCAAGGTTGTCCCAGCAAGATGTGGTATGGTAGATCCAGATCCAGCATGTGGAAAATAGTTTCAATTAAGGTTGGGCCCACTTGTAAGGGTAGTGTGATCAAACCTTTTCTTTCTTGTTCTCTTTCATTATAGGCCTTTATTTTTATTCTCTTGGATACATCTAGAAGGTCCTCAAAAAGACCGATGTTATGAATCATTTTCAATGTGCACAAATTTAGGGTAGATCCACCATCTATAAGGACTCATTTGATTTTAGTGGATTAGATTTTGGCTTCAATAGGGAGGGATTTATTTTGATGAAGGTTAGGACCACTAAAGTCTTTATCAGTGAAAGCAAGATGATTTTGTGTAGCTAAATTCCCGATCATGGCTTGGAACTGAGAAGCGTTGATATTTTCAGGAACATGGGATTCATCAAAGAATCTTCAAGAATTTCTTTATGAATTGGAGAGTTATGTAGGAGTTATAGAATGGATATTTGTGGAGGCATCTTTCCTAAATGGTCTAACAGGTCATAGCGTGAGGTGGGCTGAGTAGTAGTAGATGGTGTAGCTGGTGGATTTGCAGATGTAGAAGGTTTATCTGCATCTTGGACAATGACTCTAGGTTTGTGTGTGGTAGCATTACAATCAGTAGCTTTGAGGATTATGGTGTTGACATGTGTTTCAGATTCTTCGATGTGTCCACAAAGAGTGTCAAACCCAAAGATATCATTTTCTTCTAGACTCCCACATCTTCAATCATTTCCTATGATAGTATTGGTAGAATAATCATATGGGATTGCGTTGGATGCATTGTTTTTATTTTGTGGAAGAAAGGGCTAATTTTAGACTTTAAGTTTCACATTTGATAAGGATGCATTCTGGCCTTCAACTTTGATTTTTCCATCATCAATGAGATCTTGCACAAAGTGTTTAAGCTTCATGCATTTCTTGGTATCATGTCCTTTGATGTGATGATAATCAAAATATTAATTTTCTCTATACCAAGCGGGTTTGAGTAGATTCTCATCAAAAGGCCGAGTATTTCGATAGATTATCATTACTTGATCCGCAAGTTGTTTAAAGATTACATCTATAGATTGAACTAATGCTGTGAATTTTTGTCATTGTTATTGTCATTGTTGTTGTTGTTGTTATGAGAGAATAGATATGATTGGTTGCGTAGTTTTTGTTGATTGTTATTCTGATTGTTGTTTTGATATTGATTCTGATTTTGATTGTTGTTGCGATTCTAAATTTGATTCTGATTGTTATTGTTATTGTTTTGATTATTATTGTTGGATGCCTAAACATTTTGAACATGTTTAGCATCAGTCACACCATCATTAACAACTCCTTTATTTTTACTAAAGAATTTTGGTTTATCATTATTGGAAGGAGTATAATGTTTGATGGTACCTTTTTGCAAAATTCCATCTTCAATGTCTTTCCCTTCTTAACAAGGGACTCAAATGTGTCAGGAAAAACCATTTTCATTTGGAAGGACATCTCAGAGATCAAGTTCTTTGTGAAGATGTCAATTAAGTGACTATCAGGTATTTCCATGGCATGCGATTTGCAATATGTCTCCATCATTGTAAGAAACTAGCAAAGGTTTCTCCATTCTTTTGTTTAGTATTGCACAAATCGCTGAGTGTTGCTTGACGCTCAATGTTATACAAATATTTTCCAAAAAAATTCTCTGCAAGATTAGAGAAATTAGATATTGAACCATAAGGAAGGGCCATGAACCATTCCAAAGCTGCGCTTCCAAGACTCCTAGTGAAGAGTCTTTTTAGGTAATTTTCATTATAGGTAACTTCTTGACATGCGATGTAAAATTATTTGAGATGTTGTAGAGGACATGTTTCACCTTCGTATTTCTCAAATATAGGCATATCAAAGTTTGGGGGGAATGGTTGCATTGTGATGGAATTGTCAAATGGATAGGGACAAATATCCTCAAAAGAAAACTCCTTTTTGGCCCCATTCTATAAACCATACACAATAATTTTGAGCTCATTAACTTGTTGGGCTAAATCTGGAGCATTATGCAGAGTAAATTGTGGCACATAAGCTTGTCCTCCTCCAAATTGTGCAGCTAAAAACCCAGTAGAGGTCATACCGACTGTAGGAGGGGGTATATATTGATAATATCTATATGTGTTGGTTGTAGATGTCTTCATGCCCATTGTTTGAAACATATATGTAAAGGAAGAAAATTGATTATATGTTTGATTAGGGGTGTTGTGTGTATTTCCTTAACCTTTAGATTTAATTTGTTGTTTGTATGGATGTGATATTGTATATAAGGGGAAGGAAGATAAGATGTTCCTCTTTTATCCCCAAATGCACAAATGAAAGATCCAAATTGATTAACCCTAAAGTAGGATCAATACACAAATGAATCAACCATTTGGAAATGAGAGAAAGGAAGAAGATCTTAAATTCTATTTTATTATTAAGGAGATATGATATATAATAGTAATTTAAAAGGATGAGAGGAAGTACTAACCTTAAATAATTTCATATCAAATAATATTGTTTTCTGAGGTTTGTACTCTATTTCTGGACAATCTAAAGTATGATCTGAAACTGGAACGCAGAGACGAACAAAACCCAGAAATATTTTCTGATTTGACACTGTCTTATGAAAAAGGTTGACCTTGACCCACTAATCTCAGCCCTAACCCATTAATCTCAACCCTGACCTACACAAATCTAACAGAAAATCTGTTCGCGGATCTCGATAGTTTGTTGAAAAGGGTATCCAGATCTGAGTTCAAATCTTCAATCCTGAACCAGTACCTACAAGAAAAAGGAGGTTTGTTTGTTGGGGGGGAGGGGTTTTCCTTAGTCAAACCCTGATTTAGGAATTAACCTTGAAATAAATAAAGTATAGAATGCTAGAAAGTAGTAGAATTAAATCTAAGAATGAAACTATGATATTGAATAGATATGCCAATGTAATTCAAATGTAAGCAAGTATGTAAATATGAAAGTTTGGAGTCAATAGAAACCATAAACCTCCATGATTGTATGCTTGGAATCCACCTTGAAGAGAATGAATCAATGTTTGAGGATGCACAAAGGATCTTGAAGGAATATCACACCACCATGATGGCTAGACCTAGGGTTTGAATGATGAATCTTGAATGTTTGAACCAAATCCCTTCAAGGCTTGAGAACTTGAATCCTTGATCTTCAATGGAGAACTTGAATTCTTGAGAGGAAGAATTGAACACCTTGAAAGATTGAGAACATGTAGAATAATGGATTCTTTAACCTTTTTCTTCTTGACAAAATTTTGGTTGGAGCTTTTGCACTTATAAGACTTCTTGCTCAATATCGCTTAGAGAAAATGAGAGGAGAAAACTTCCTTTTATATGAAACTAGGGAACAATATTCTAAGGAGGCCGACATAGGAGAATTAAATTCCAATTAGACCCATGCCCCTAGAAGAGGACCTATATTAAATATAATTTAGGATTTGTCACTTCGGAACGCAAAACAGTGGACCCAAAAGCAGGAAAAATGAGTTTTTTATGACCTCTAGAAGCCAACAAGTTTCCAGTTTTGAAAGGGGGACACAGGTCAAGGTTGAGGTTGACCCTAACCTAGGTCAAGGTTTATTTCAACCTTGACCTAGGTCAAGGTCAAGGTCGACTGTGACCCAGGGGGTCAGAACCCCTGGAAAAAAGTGCCAGGTGGAATAGAAGGTGTCCAGAGAGGCCAAATCAGGGTCCTTAACAGACACAGAAGCAGGAGATGGTGCAAAAACAAGGGGACAGTATGATGGTGGTCAAAAAAATCCCCTAAGGAGGGCTAAATTTTCTTATCATGGAAGTGCTTCCATTTTAAGATGATACAGTAGATGATGTAGACAAATGCATAGAAATATGCCCTATGTTGTTGGCATTAGCACTTGCTCCTTGAATGGAATTCATCATCATGTGAGTGCTATTATGTGCAGTAATGTTTGGAAAATGCTTAGGATCTGTTGGATTTATTCTTGCATCAATTGGACTAATGATACAGTTGTTGATATAGGTGTGATTTTGGCATTGATGTGGAAGGTTCACTAGCAGTTCCTTTACTGGTGTCATGTGATGATGTAACATTTGAATTGGAAGCCATGGCTGCAGTCACAGCAGCTATGGCTTTGGTGATGTTTCAAGTAAGGAGTGATTCATCAAAGTCTGTGGGCACTGTAAGGCCATTTTGAATGAGATTCAAGAAGATTTCACCGGTATTTTGACTAATGTTCTTTTCAAACATTTCTAAGTTATATGGATCTCTAAGGAAATTGTTCACTTGCGTAGATATTTCCTCATGATCCACTAACATAGGTTATTCAAGAGCATTGGGTTGATTTTCAACTTGTACTGCATTGCCTTGAAATAATTGATGAGCAAAAGGATTCTCCTTGTCAAAGAGAGTGTTGGGTGTTGCCCGCCTCATGTTTCTAGCTTGAGATTGAGTAACTACCATACAATGGTAGACTTAGAAGAATGGAAGACAAGAAGATGTAGGATTGAGAGATGAAAGGGATTGGAACAAAGATCTGATTCTTGATTTAATTTGATTTGATTTTAATTAGATTGATTAATGTTTGAATAAGGATTAATTTGATTATTTGATCCAAATTTATTGATGATTGATTTTGATTTAAATTATTTTAGAACAAAACCTAGGTATAACAAGACCTTGTGATGACACAAACACAAAAGGATTAAGTGATATCTTTTCTACTTGAAGATGGACTTGTGACCTCAAGAAAAATGGGATATCACCAATGGATTTAAATTACTTGAGATAGACTGATGGTCTACAAGCAATGTTGTATTTGTTTGAAGATTAAGGTCTATAATACTTTTGATTAAGGTCTTTCAGCCTAAAAGGTATTGATTTGACTTTGATTCGATTTGAAGTAAAGAGGTTTGATCTAGTGCTCCAAGAGGAAGAATGATGTTTGATGATGATGGAAGAAATAAAGAATTGATTTTAGAAACAAGAGGCTTGTCTAATCGTATTTCTCAAGGGTGAAAAAAGCATGGTTGATGGAATATTTGGGCATGAAATTGCAAACTTTGTTGTTGTACATGATCTTGTCAATTTTCTCTTAGTACTTGATTTCTTGCTTGATTGATTGGGAAATGTGTTGATATTCTTTGGATTTGCAAGTAGTCTCTTTCTATTTTTGATAAAATGGAGGTGTTGGAAGATTAACCTTCTTATGCTTCTTGGAATCGGTCATGTCATATAGCGAAAAAATCTGATTTTGACTAAGCAACTAAATTTTTTAGGAAAAATGGTTTCAATATCCCACAAAGGACCAAATTTCAAAGATTTTGGTAGACTTTGAAGCTCACTTTTTTAAAGTGGAGAGGACAATCTCAGACACAAACAATGATTCCAAAGCACAGATGGCGATCTGCACAGGCAGTGATCTGTGCAGATGTCAACTCCAGAGTGAAGACAACAATCGGTAATCAGGATAGTGACTTGATGATTTGGGAGATTTTTTATTTCAGTTTGATCTTTAGTGGATTTTTGCAATGGAAAGAACCAATTTCATCACAAGAAAACTAGAAAATAACCAGCATATATCTTGAAAACAGTCCAACAAGGGACAAAGAAACCTTGAGGGATACAAGCAAGTGTGAAAAATTATTTGTTGAAGGTTCCGTTCGTGTTTTGATATTGTCAATTTTCAAGCACTTAAAATACATTCTACCTAAGGAATTGGTGTATTATGAAAAAAATTTCCCGAAAGCTTAGGCACACACACAAGAGCTAATCAGAATGCAACCATCACCAAGCATGCAATGGCTCTAGTCATGACGTCGTATTAGCCAACTCCAAATGCTCAAGGTGGTATGAATGTACGAGTGATCTTGGGGAATTTATTATCTTCCTCGCACAAACATTATCACCTTTCGGGGGTGAACCGAGTAGGCCTCTAGTTTAACAGTTATTAGTAAGGTTCTCCATTTATGGCTACCCCTTATAGTTTTACAAGAGAAATTAAGGCCTATAGTCCTACAATCACCCAAATGTATAGTCTCGCAAGTGAGATTCAGACCTATCAGCCCTACACAAGTTAAATGTATCCCATTTGTAGTCTTGCAAACAAGATTGAGACCAAGATGACCCTACAAGCGCCCAGTCAAGTGTAGTCTCGCAAGAAAGATTTAGGCACTAAGGCCCTACAAATAAAGGATATTTTGAGATAGAAATAGTCATGTCTTTCCTCTCTTTGGATGGAAGAAATCTTTTGATTATAGTGGGGTGGAGTAGCCGGGTGCGCTTGTTCCCCACTTGGGTCATTCCCAAATGATTGCTCTCTTGGCAGGCCCTCTAAAGGATTAACATAAAACCAATGGATTGGCGACGAGAGGGGTCTAGATTTCTGATTTTCCCACAAGGGGAAAATAGCATAGTCTCCTACCCAATGTCTTTTTCTCCCAAACACGTCAAACACTTGTTCTTTCCAAAATATTTATTTGTTTAAAACAAAATAAGCATGTCTAGGTTTTTTATCTTCCAAAAGGAAGAGAGTGTACTCCCCTAATGCTTATTTTGAGTTATACAAAGGAATCTCCTAATTAATCTAGGTGCCTAAATAAAAGACTATGCTAAAAAGTGTGATCATTTAGTTGAAATATTTTAAGGCAACCTACAAGAATAGATGTAAGTAGTTTGAGTTTTTTCTTCTTCAACATCCTAAAAGCACACAAAGTTAGTAGTTTTGATGTATTTTTCTTCATAAACGATGTTGGAAAACCTTTAAAAAGATCAGTAACCCAGAAATCTGATTAAAATGTTAAACCATAGAAAAATTGTGCAAATGATAGAATATAGTCACAAACAGTGAACTACGTAGATGGCAATGTCAAAGCGTAGATGAAGGTCTATAATAACATAGAAACTACTACCTGTTAGAAATGTAGAAACTTGTAGATGGTGATTCTAAGGTGCAGACGATAATCTGCGGGGACGGTAACCTGCACAAACAGAGAAATGCAAAAATTTACGGTTTGCTAATAAGAATACTTAGTAAACACATAAATATCTAGTTTTTTACTAATTTTGACAACATTTAACTCCTAAAAATTGACACCCTGTCAAAAACTTGGGAGCTAAAAAGATGAAAACTTAGTAAAAAAAAGTGTTTGGAAGAAGATTTAAACTAAGTCTGTCTTTTAGCTTGTGGAGACAGCTGTTTGTAGGCACAAACAATAGATCTATGCAGACGGTGATCTACGCAGATGATAGTCTGGAAATGCAGATGACATTCTCAGAGCAGAGACGGCTGTGCGTAACATTTTTCCAAAATCACAGAAAAATATGAAATTTGTTGAAAAGTTTGAAAATTAAGGGACGTGGCTCCCACTGGGCATGCCAAAAGGTATGTCATAAAAACCTACCTATCCAAATAAATCACTAAAACATGCAAACATAAAGATTAGCCTTTAATTTCAATAAAGGTTAGCATATTCAAGTAAAAGACTCAAAAAGACAAGAAGTTTACACTACAACCTCCGATGAGCCAAACAACTGCACCTATGACTTGTTGATTTTTTCTTAGAGATTTATGTGGGTGTTCTCTCCCAACACAATATCTAATCCCACTTGATGATCAAGAATGCAAGCTAAATGACTAAAAGAGTGAAGAACTCAAGAAACAAGTATTGATAACTTGTCTCAACCTCTCACCATGATTGAGAATGCAAGATTTAAACTAAGATGATATGCAAGAAACTAAGATTCATTCACCATTAAGCCTAAGATGTGATATCTATATTTTCAAATGAACTAAAAAGAATGAAAACATGAATATGAGCTAAGAATTCAAAAAATAAAATAGCATGATAACAATGCATAAAATGGAGATAATTTGCTCTTGGTAAGAACCTCTATTTATAGATCTTTGGAAGGAAGGAGAGGGCTTGAATGAGGTAGAGAACATGTGGCATCCACATAGGTGCCATATGAGGGACACATAAGCCATGCAAGAGGCCAATTTTTCTCACACGTGTGAGCAACTTGTGATGTGACAGGTCAAGGTGTGCTTAAAGTACACATGTGAAGGATCTTGTAAGAGGTGTAAGAGTTTTAGTCCAATGAAACACTTTTAGAAAATGTAATAAAGTGTGATCAAGGTTGTAAGAAACCTTGTTGGCTCCAAATTAGAATAAATTTGAAGAGTCAAATTTAGAAATTTGCTCACACATGTGTGAGCAAATAATTAGGACTAATATGTGTAGGAATCATGAAATTAGCCTAATTAACCTTAGTTAATTAGTGAGTAGGTCTATTTGGTGAGAGTGATATGAGGTAGGATAGGATCTAGGTTCAAATTAGTTTAATCCAAATTATATTTAGATTAATTGTGGTTTAGTAGAATTAAGTCATGTGGAGGAATAAATAAATTATAAATTTATTTAAAAGGGATTAATGAGGAAAATGTATATAAATGTGATTTAATACATTAAAGTGAGAGTAATATTTAAATTAATATTTAAATACTATGAAGATGAATCATATTTAATTAAATAAATAAATTAAATAGATAGAAGAATATAACAAATATAATTAATTAAAATTAACTATAATGTAATGGGAATATTAATTAAATTAATATAAGGATGATTTTGGACCTCTACAATTACTACGCTCAGTAATCATTTCTGATCAGTGAGTGTTGTTGCTCAGTGACCATGACCGACCAAAACTATCTGCCTGTATATACTAATGACAACTTCTGATCCTCTAAGGATTATCAATATTCAAGGTGTTCTTCTTTGGTTTTACTAAATATGAGGATGTCATCAAGATACACTACCACAAACCCTCCTATTTAGTCCTTTAGCACTTCATTCAGTAATATCATGAATGTGCTAGGGGAATTACTAAGCCCAAAAGGCATGAAAATCCATTCATATAGACCTTCTATTGTTTTCAAGGTTGTCTGCCACTCATCACCCTCCTTAATTAAGATTTGATGGTAACCACTCTTGAGATCCAACTTGGTAAAATACTTGGCTCCTCTAGTTGTGATTCTATTTATTTCTCTAGAGTCAGTACATAACCTCTACTTACCTCATTTTCTATGCTAACACCACCTACACTGCACAGGGACTTATGCTCTTCTTTATTGACCTTTGATCAAGTAACTCTTGTACTTGTATTTCTATCTCTTTATTTTCTTAGTGGTCATTTTTGTAAGCTGCTTTATTGGGAAATGATACCCCTGGAATGAATTCAATTTGATAACTCACTATTCTTTGTGCTGGTAGGGATGTAGGTGATCCATCACTAACAATATCTTTGAACTGCTCCAAAATTTGTTGTATCTCCTTGGGTAAAGGTTTTGGTTCATTTGTCTTTTCTTCCTTAGGCTTCATCATAACAACAAAGGATTCTTCTTCTTCTCTTTTTAGGTCATACAAGAATTATTTTCCACCAACTACCAACACATTAGGACTAGTTTTCACCCCTTCTTCCTCCACCAAACACTGAATCTTGTATGTTACTCCATCCTTCTAAAATGAGTAGGAGTTCTTCTCCCCATTGTCCATGGCTCTATTATGAAACTTCCATGGTCTTCCTAGCAAAAGATGGCATGAATCCATAGGCAACACATCACAGAGAATCTTATCCTTATATCCTCCAATTTAGAATTCAATCCATGCTTGTTCATTGACTAAGACATGTTTTCCTTTATTCAATCATGTCACTCTTTAAGGATGGTCATGATGTATCCTAGACAATCCAAGTTTCTCACTGCTTCCTCTGAGATTTTGTTATCATTTGACCCTGACTCATTGATCACCTTACACACTTTGCCAATAATCTTACACTTCACCTTGAAGAGTGATATCCTCTATTTAGGTTCTTCTCAAATTGGTTCTTTAATCATAAGTCTTCTTATCATCAAATTATCCCCACTCTCTGAATCAATATTGATCTCAGGAGACTTGACACTACTGTTGTCTTCTTGCACATAATTTACTCTTTTATAATTGAGAAGAGGTTTCTTTATCAGTGCACCTATAAGTAGGGTGCCTAAATGAGTGGAAGTTGTAGTATTTCATGTTTGCAAAAGAGGAACTTATGCTAGAACCTCCTCCAAATCTTCCTCTACCACTGCTGCTAGGACTCCTTCCTCTTCTATAATTACCTCTTCCACTAGATTCATTACTTTTCTTTGTTAATTTGGTCTCTCCTTGTGGTTTAGAGTCACTCCCTCTACCACCATAATTGCCTTTGTGGCCTCTTGAGTATCTTCCTCTTCCTCTACCTCTACTAGTGGCTTCATGCTTCTTCTTTATATTTTCTTCAACTTTAAGAGCCAAGTGGTAACACTTTTTCATTGTAGTAGGTGTCAAAACAATCATCTCCTCTTGTATAATCCATCTTAACCCATTCAAATAGCATTTCACTTTAATTCTTTCACCCTATATCACCTTGGATCTCAAGCACAGTTTATAGAACTCCTCAGTATCGATGCTTACATCTTATTCTTTTTATCTAAGATTCTATCTTTTCTTGTGGATGTGTCCCTATTCTTAGCAACCATCCCCTTCTAAGTGGAGATGGGGTTCTTCCCTTATTTTTGTCGCTCATCTTGTAGAAATTTCCATCATGTGAGGGTAGTTCATCTCAACCTTCTCTTAGCCACCTTCACTTTCTGATATTTTGTCACATTCTTACACTCAAAATGGTTTTATAACCCTTCTATCCACTCCATCACTACCTTTGGCTCTATTTTTCCACTAAATAAGGGTACACCTTCTAGTGATTTTCCACCCATGGCTTTCAAATATCTAAGGAATGGCTCTTCTTGAAAAATAGGATCAGGATCTGGCACTTCATCCTCCACTCCCACTGATTTCCCTTTACCTTCTGTCTCTTTCACTTTTTCACTATCTTCTTCTGTCTTGGCTTCAACTTCACAAAGCTTACTCTTTATTTTAGCTAATCTTTTCCTTAGGATTATATTCTCCTCTTCTTTATCATCAACCTTCCTTTCCAACTCTGTGTTGGTCACCATCCTTGGCTCACCTATTGATTCCAAATTAGACATATACTTCTTATCCCAAATATTTCAGGGCTCTGATACCAATCTTATAGTGAGGCTCCTCAATACGAGAGTCATCTTGACTCCTCTTTAGGTCACTCTTTAGAACTACTATGGGTTTTCTTTCTAACCCTAGCCAAGAAAAATGCACTTAGTTGCTTCCCCTAATCCCTAAGGGACTCACTATCAAAGGTGGTACAACATTTTCTTGAACTTACTAGGTTATGTTCAAGAAAATCATCCTAAACACTTTTCAGAATTGAATACACTCCAATTTATTCCTATTACATTCTTTCTTGATGATGTAGGACTAGGGATTAATCAATTCCCCATCGAGTTTAATTCCTAAATCCAAATAACCTAAAATTTTCCCAAAGAAACCCCCAAACTTGTCACTGTTCCACATACCCCTTATGACAAACTTAGAGATTTTTAGGGTTAGGGGTCTTTAAACTGTCTATACAACACTTAATGTAGACTGTGTTTTTGTCCTTAAAAATAAGACTATTTGGGGTTGTTTACATATTTTTCAAGAAATGATGAATGAGATGGATTCATCAAATCTTTCCAATGGTTCTAGGGCCTCAACACCCTAAGACCACCCTCCAATCATTATTTCCTATAATTCAATCCAACCCTGCATCCAAACTCTGGCTATTACTTCCTTTCTCCTAGTCGGGTGCAGGATGTCTCACCTAGGGAAAGCTTTTATAATTCACAAACCATATCTTTAGAAATTGTACAAAATAAAATAGAATTTACATAGGTTCCACTACATGTCCTCCACGAGCCATCAAGATCCTATGGTGGAAAATCATCATGGAACCATTTTATTCAAAGAACACTCTCACTGGCAACGAACAGTTCAGGAAGGATTATTTTATTTACAACACTCAAAAGTATGAAAAATATCCTACCAAAGGTATTTACAGAGAAAATAATCAATTACATGGAAATATACAACACACCAAATCAAGTACTTCAATCCATTTACAATGAATTCCAACTAGTTCTTGCAAAATAAAAAATATAGTAATTGTCAATTCAATTCTTCTTGGGAAAAAATAAAAATAAAATTGTCCAACCTTTGTAAAGGATCTAAAAAACCCTTATATAGGTCCTTTCAACTTATAAGAAACACCTAAGCTGACCCATAACTACCATTAGGGAATATTACAACTTTTGTCCAAGTGTTGTCGAGCAACATTTGAAATTTGTAAAAGTTGCTCAAGAACCTTTTATATTTCCTTCACTTTGACCCACCAAATTGAACACATCAAGACACAAATCTATAAAAACAAAGTCACAAGAAAACTAAAAAACCCTATTTAAGTCCAAGACCATAAGGTCTTTCACAAACAATTTGTGGGTTCTAACCCCTAGGTGCTCTTGTACCAGGCCATTTCAACAATGGGCTTTTTACTTGATCAACCAAATATATCCCTGATTGTCTAGTAGACACAAATTCATCATCATGGCTATTGAGTACTTCATAAACTAGGTTGAAGTGGTCCCACTTATCAAGAAACTAGAAAATAAGTATCTATGTTTATCCTTAACTACATAATCTATAGATATGGTATACCCTCATCAATTATGACCGACAATGAGGAGAAATTTAAAAAAAAAGACATGGATGAAATCTATGAGCGGTTTCATAGCACTCAACACTATTCTTCTATCTACTACCCATAAGGGAATGGATGGGCTGAAGCTTCTAACAAAGCACTCATCAAAATCTTGCACCAAATAGTGAGTAAATTTGGAAAGGATTAACATATACAACTAAATCTATCTCTATGGGTTTATAGGACCAGCATCAGAACCCCTATAGGAGCAACACCATTTGCATTATTTTATGGCTCCAAAGAAGTACTACCCATTGAAGTTTAAATTCTATCACTCTGAGTCTCTCTACAAGGACTCTACACTTATGAAGATTACATGATTTATAGAATCTATGAGATAGAACTACTTGATGAATGAAGAAAATAATGTTTGACCATCTAAGGGTCTATTAGAAAATAATGTCTAGAGGCTACATAAAGAAAGTGCGACATAGATAATTTTAGGTTGGTGACTTTGTTCTTCAAGAAAATCCAAAGAATCAGCAAAATCAAGAACATAAGGGAAATTTTGAACATAACTAATTGGGTCCCACCGTAATCAGTGCAATAATTGGTTCTTGAGCCTATCAACTATCTACTCTAGAAGGGGATCTTCTTCCCAATCCTATCAATGCAATTTACTTTAAAAAGTTCTACAGCTAGACATTCTCAGAACATGAAGTTCTTGTACAACAAAAATGATCCTGAAAAAATTTAAAAATAACAGAAAATCATAAAAAGAAGAAAAATTCCTAAACAAATGATTATCTTGGTGAAAAAAAAGCAATAGATGCCTTGATAATAAAAATATATAAATAAAATATTTAAATTATTAAAAAATTAAAAAAGAACAAAAAAAAGTGGAAAATGAAAAAGTATGCCTTGGTGAAACCCTGGTAAACATGCCTCCTTGGTAGAAAAAATCAAGCCAAGTGTTGAAAACCTAGCAAAAAGGCATCACTTGTAATCAAATCTCTATCTATCAATACGTAGCTTGGCTATCTAGACTACACAAGCTATCTTCTTATCACCATACCCCTCATCTGTTCTGCATAGTACCATCATGGATTGGAGTTTGTTTTCATCTCTGCCCTATGGTATTGATTGTTAATAGGAGGCAAGCATTCCAATTTGATCAATCACGTGAACCAAACCAAATTTAGTATCTTATTCCCTCACAACAAATAATTTTCCATTGACACAATGGTGTTTCTCAACACCCTAATCAATAGTGTTTCTCAACACTACCTATTTGGACACATATATGTTTCTCAACACACATTAACACTGGCATAATAACAATCAAGGGAAAAATTGCATTTCTCAAGACTGTATAGTCGAAATATGGAAGCACTTCCATTGTATACTAGTTTAGCCTTCTAGGTAAGTGGTTTGGGGTCATGTCAAGCACCTTGAATGGGTTCCTGACTTTGATCTAGCTTTATCCACCTGTTCTGCCCCATTTCCACTATTTCCAGCCTATTTCTAGAAACCCAGACTGAGAAACTAGGACTTTGGCCGTGGGGTCTAGGTCAAAAATTTTAGTTCAAGGTCAACCTCGACCTTGACCTAGGTCACAATCGACCTTTTCTAGGTCCAAGGCCCAAATTCCAAAATCTCAGGGTTTCCAGATGTCGGTCTTTGTAAAAAGTTAATTCTCGCTTCCGGGTCAGCTATTTCAAACTTTGGGACAACAAATCCTAAATCATATTTAACATAGGTCCTCTTCTAGAGGCATGGGTCCAATTATAATTTAATTCTCCTATGTCGGCCTCTTTAGAAAATTGTGCCCTATTTTCATATAAAAGGAAGCTTTTCTCTCTCATTTTCTCTAATTATTACTATGCATCTAGAAGCAAAAGCATAATCAAGAATCATAAAACTTTCAAGACTTGAAGGGTGAATTTCAAAGGTGAAGAAGCAAGATTTGAAGCAAGCCAAGTAGCCATTGAAGAATTCAAGCTCCATGGAGCCCTCTTGTTGAATATTTCTCCATCTACATTCCTCCAAGCCTCTTCTAATTCAAGAACCCATTCAAGATTGGTGTTGAAGATCTACCAAGAAATTGATTGAAGACATCCTACATTCTCCATTCTACATTTTACATTCATTTGGTTCATCCATACTTGTGGATTCAAGGATTTGAATCCTCCATAAGGAATTTTACATCAGCAAGGTGAATCATTTCATTTACTTTGTTTATTTCTGCAATTTCAATTATATATTTGAGGTTAATTCCAAAAATGGGGTTTGACTAAGGCAAACCCCTTCCCCAAAAAGAAAAATCTTTTTTCTTGTAGGTACAAGTTTGAAATAGCAGATCAAGATGGAGATTCAGATACCCTTTTCAGAAAGCTTCTGGGATCCGAAAATAGAATTTCAGTCTGAAACTTTTTAGGTCGATTGTGACCTAGGGCGCAATCAGAAATTCTAGAAAATGGTGACATTAACTTGAGGGTACAAATCAGAACTGTCTCAAAATGGAAATATTTCTAGGTTTTTTCTGTCTCTATGTTTCTATTCCAAATCTAGTCTCGGATTTTCTAGAAACTCAACACAGGCTTCAGAAAACAAAATTCTTTGATCTGCGATATTTCAAGGTTAGTGCATTTCTCCTATTCAATTCAATTAAGGTTTTCAATCTATCTAAATCTAAAATACATTTCAAATTAATCAAATCAATAAACCAGGTACTTAGATCTTCCTTCTTTCTTATTTCCAAATGATTGATTCACTTATGCATTGATCCTTTCATTTGGGGTTAATCAACTTGGATCTTTCATTTGCATATCTAAGGATAGAAAGAGAGTATCTCATTTACCCCCATAACAATAACAAACAAAATAAGTCAAATGTAATATATCTATTCTATAAAACCAAATCTAATTTCTTATGTTACATTTTGGTGAACCCACGACAGAAAACTCTTTCTTTTTGGTGTTATATTTACATCTTTTATGATTAGATCTTGCATGCATATTAGATTAGTTTTCTTTTATGTTCTTGCATTTCCTTTCAAAAATTAAAATCAACTCTTTTCTTTCTAAATTAGTTCATTTACATTACATTGGTGTATGAGCTTTACCACTTCTAGTCCTACCTATAGTATCTTGATTAGAAGAAGTCGTAGACTCATGGGTTCCTTTGATCCTGAATCTTCCTCTCCTTTCTGTAGGATCCCGGATGACAACTTGAATACTCATGATTCCAATCCTTCTATGGATCATAACTCTTCTCACTCATCTCATGATGAGGAGGATGCTTTAAGAGTTCCTCTTGAACAAGTGCAAAAACTTTCAACTGAACTTGATAAAATGGGAAACTGGCTTATCCAAGAAAACCATAATCAAGATTCTATTCAAACTATAGAGGCTATTAAGAAAGTCCTTTGTGATAGTGATCAAGGTGTTAATTTCTTGCTTGGTATCACTAATCTTGTGCATTTGAATGTAAAAAATTTAGCTCAAGAGTCTCAAGATCTAGGATATACACCTCCTATCACTAGTCAAGAACCTTCTTCTGTTCCTTTACCTAGCATTCCTACTTATATTCCTCCTTTGATGACTACATCTCTCTGAATTTCATCTATTCCTATGATTGTTCCACCAGTATCTTTACCTACCTCACAACCTTCATATCATAGTGTAACTTTCACCTATACTAATCCTCTTCCAACTATAGTTCCAAATGTTCCACCAGTTGTATCTTCTATTCCTATTGCTTCCTACACATTTCCTAGTGTTCCTAACATTCCTATGCCACCCATGTCTTCTAATAATTCCACAATTATTATTTTGGCTCAGACTGTGTCATCTTTACAACAACAACTTATATCATTAACTCAATCCAATTTTAGCATTCTTACATGTGACATGGGTAGTCCCTTATCTTTAGGCATTATCCATACTACTATTCCTCAACAAGCTGATATGCCTCGTCTAGAGAATTATAATGGTAAAGGTGATCTTGTTACTCATGTTAAAACATTTCAAATCCTTTGTAGTGATTATGCTCATGACCATAGGATTTTAGCTAAACTGTTTGCTAGAACCTTTCATGATAAGGCTTTGCAATGTTATTGTTCTTTACCTCCATATTCCATTGATTCTTTTCCTAAACTTGCTAATACCTTCATTCAACAATTTCAAAATAACATTGGCCCACAAGTTTCCTTAACTGATTTAATGCATTGTAAACAAAACATTAAGGAAAAGTTAACTGATTTCATAGGTAGATTTAAGCATTTTTATGCTCATATTTCTTATCTTGTTCTTGATATTGATATTAAACACATGTTTATTTCAAATTTACAAAAGGATATTAGAGATAAAATTATGCTTACTGAATTTACCTCATTTCAACATTTTTGTGCAGTACTTCATCATTATCAATTACAAGTGAGTCAATTTGAGAGCAACACTCCAATGGCTCCTATTCCAGTTGATAAGAGTGACAATGCTCCTAATCCTAATAAATTTTAGAAACCTAACAACTACATCAAGATTAATAAACAGACGAATGCGGTTGCTGATCAAGTTGCTGTTGCATCTCACAATGCCACTTCTGCATCCACTACTTTCCATATGAATCGTACATTTACTCCTCTCTCTGAATCTTTACATTCCACTATGAGTAGGTTTTTAAGTGCTAATATGATTATTTTTCCTCCTATTCGACCTCTCCTTCCCACTACAATAGCTTCAAAATCCTTTGAGTCTAAAGATTTTTTCCAATACCATCGCTAGAATGGCCATGATACTAAAAAATGTTATTCTCTAAAACATAAAGTTCAAGAATTAATTGATTTCAATGCTTTATCTGTTGATAATCTTGATAGTAATGGAAACAAATTTGTCTCTCCTCCTAATCAAAACCTTCAAATCTACACGAATCCTCTACCTACACATGATACTAATACTATCGCTCAACCATCTTCTGTGGATATTGTTTATGATTCAAATATGGATGATCTTAATCACATTGTTAATCATGTGGAGAGTGTTGTTGTATCTCAACCTATTGTTCAAGATCCTTCACCTCCACCTCAACTTCCAATTCTACCTAAATCTCAGAAACAAACTAAGGATAAGTGACCTCGGGAACTTTCAATTACCTTTAATAACTCTAAGACTATTAAGGCTCCTGATGGTCCCCTTTATATTTATGCTAGGATTTCTAAGATACCTATGTGTGGTTGTCTTATTGATCCCACATCATTAATCAATGTCATTACAAAGGAAAATATTTTTATGAAAGGCCTACAACGTGATTGTTATCATCCATCAGATGCATGTATCCAAACTTGTAATGGTTTTCTCTATCCTACACTTGGCTCTATTAACTTTCCTATTGAACTTTGTGGCAAGGTTGTAGATACTACCTTCATCATTGTTCCTACATCCGATCAATTTCAAGTCAAAATTGGTTTGCCTTGGATAACTACTATGCATGCTATTGCTTCTCCTATTCATAAATGTCTTAAGTTCATTCATAATGGAGAAGAAAAAATGATTAATCATAGTTTGTATCAACCTTCCAGGCCTAGAGATTGTTCTACTCTTGATTTATTTTGGCCCTGATTACCTAACTCATGTCCTCCTCACCCTAAAAACCTTTTTTGGTCATATCAAACCTATTAACATCGTAAGATATTTTAGTTAAGCATGCCTCAGATATATCTCAAACATGGTATTTTTCCAACTCCTTCTATACCTCCTTTATCCATTACTGCTAATTATACTACACAAGCTCCCAGTAATTCTACTCAGCCTATTATGAAACCTATCAATCCTCCTACAGAACCTATGAAGGAATCAGTGGTTATTCGTCCTAGTTCTCCACATATGTTGAACAAATCAAAATGTAATAAATTAGCTAATGAACTTCGTAAGAAGAGTAGAGCTAATGCTAGGGCCCGTGCTTCTCTTCTTTGAAACTCTTTATCTTCTTTTGATCAACCTATTCTTGATGTGTCGAAAGAAGTCAATATTCAAAATGATGTTAAGATGAATGAGTGTGATGATTGTATTCGCATCTTAGATCCAATTTCAATTAATATTGATGAGGAGGATACTTTAAATGATCCTATTGATCTTAGTGATCAATATGAGACCATTGACCTTGACACTGACTTACCTCATATGCTTTCAACTCAATTGACAATTACACCTAGTATCGAGCAATGTAATTCTCAAGAGGATCCTTGTTTGGAACTGGCTATTATTCCTACTATATTGGATATAGTCCCTCTTGCAAGTTTCCCACCTTCCCTACATGATATAAACTGAGATGGGGAGAGTAGGTGATGCGCCAGATTGGCTTATCCTTCATGGTTCTACTTTTTTTGGGGAACAGTGTCAATTCATTTGCAATAATATAATATTTATATGTACATGTTATGTTATGATCATACTAACCCCACAGTAGGTAGATCCCTTCTATGTTCTTTGTATGTTTACGTGATATTTCCCATGAGTTGTCTTTGTTTGGGGGCATCTTGTAGTGGAAACATAATCAATAGAGTTGTTTATGTTTATGTTCAAGCCATTGCTCCTATTAAAGTGTTAGCAATGAATTTAATGTGGGGGCATACGCTCTACTCACTTTTTGCACACACACAAATTCAAAACATTTTAAATACTTAAAAAAATTTCCCTTTATGGATTAAAGGTTAATCCTTAAAGCATGGACATTTTACTTTTTACGATCTCTTGATCCCTCCAGTTTCAATATAGAATTTTTTGATCCCTTAAGGTCGGAATGTGTCCTTAAGAATGGATCTCCCTGATGGGTTGACTAGTGAGTAGCCACATTCACTAGATGGTTCAACTCCATCTTTCCAGTTACACTTTTTTTTTTCTTGTATGGTTCACAATGAGACATAAGTTCTCATTGGGTGAGGTGACCATACCCTCTCTATCTTTCTCCTTAATTGGTGATGTCTCTCTTATCATGATATTAGGGTTGATAAAGACTTAAGTCTTTTGGGGGCTTGAGGATTTCTTTGTGCCTTTATGATTCAAATAAGATTATCTATTCTTTATGATCTCCTTTACCAAGAGTTTGTATTGAGTCCATACTCTTGCTAAAGTGGGGGCTAAATGTATAGTTAGAAAATGGAATCAATTCCATGGTAGAGTGGTTTATCCTTCTGGTTAAGTGGCTTGGGGTCATTTCAAGCACCTTGAATGGGTTCCTGACTTTGATTTGGCTTTATCCCCATGTTCTGCCCCATTTCCATTCTTTCCAGCCTATTTCTGGCAACCCAGACTGAGAAACTAGGACTTTGGCCTTGGGGTCTAGGTCAACCTTTTTGGGTCAAAGTTGACCTCAACCTTGACCTAGGTCAAGGTCGACCTTGACCTAGGTCAAGGTCGACCTTGACCTTGACCTAAGTCACAATTGAACTTTTTCAGGTCCAAGGCCCAAATTCTAGAATCTCAGGGTTTCTGAATGTTGGTCTTTGGAAAAAGTTAATTCCCTCTTCCAGGTTGATTGTTTTGGACTTCGGGACAAAAAAGACTAAATTATATTTAACATAGGTCCTCTTCTAGGGGCATGGGTGTAATTATAATTTAATTCTCATATGTCAGCCTCTCTAGAAGATTGTGCCCTAATTTCATATAAAAGGAAGCTTTTCTCTCTCATTTTCTCTAATCATTACTAAGCATCAAGAAGCAAAAGCATAATCAAGAATCATAAAACTTTCAAGACTTGAAGAGTGAATTTCAAAGGTGAAGAAATATTTGAAGCAAGCCAAGTAGCCATTGAAGCATTTAAGCTCCATGGAGCCCTCTTATTGAAGATTTCTCCATCTACATTCCTTTAAGCCTCTTCCAATTCCAGAACCCATTCAAGATTGGTGTTGAAGATCTACCAAGCAATTGATTGAAGACATCATGCATTCTCCATTCTATATTCTACATTCATTTGGTGCATCCATACTTTTGATTGAAGGATTCAAATCCTCCACAAGGAATTTTACATGAGCAAGGTGAATCATTTCATTTACTTTGTTTATTTCTGCAATTTCAATTATATATTTGAGGTTAATTCCAAAATCAGGGTTTGACTAAGGAAAACCCCTCCCCCAAAAAACAAAACCCTTTTTCTTGTATGTACAGGTTCAAAACAATAGCTTAGGATGGAGATTCAGATACCCTTTTCAGAAAAATTTTGAAATCCAAAAATAGAATTTTAGTCTGAGACTTTTTAGGTCAATTTTGACCTAGGGCGCAATCAGAAATTTTGGCAAATGGTGACATTGAGATGAGGGTACAAATTGGAACTATCTCAGAATAGAAAAAAGATTTATGGGTTTTGTCTGTCTCTGTGTTTCTATTCCAGATCTGGTCTCAAATTTTCTAGAAACTCAACACAGGCTTCAAAAAATAGCATTCTTTTCTCTGCAATATTTCAAGGTTAGTGCATTTCTCCTATTCAATTCAATTAAGGTTTTCAATCTATCTAAATCTAAAATACATTTCAAATTAATCAAATCAATAAAATGGGTACTTAGATCTTCCTTCTTTCTTATTTCCAAATGATTGATTCACTTATGCATTGATCCTTCCTTTTGGGGGTAATCAACTTGAATTTTTCATTTGCATATCTAAGGATAGAAGGAGAGTATCTCATTTACCCCCATAAAAATAACAAACAAAATAATTCAATTGTAACATATCTATTCTATAAAACCAAATCCGATTTCTTATGTTACAAACACTATGCACTCATAAGTATGATGGTATTTCTTAACACCCTAAACAGACACACATCTAACACTCAAAAATTGTTGAAGGTATGTTGAACATTTTATTGAATGATGTATTTTATCAATGTTTTTTTCTTATCTTATTTCCTAAGGTTCTCAAGGATATCTCAAAAGGATTAGAGATTCACGACTAGGGGAAATTTTTTTCTTTGATTGCTTCTTTTTGGTGTGGTCTTGATGATTCTGAAACACCAAATAAACTGGGTATCCATGATAATAGACTCTACATTAAGGTGGAAAAGCCTCACATATCTCAAATTGATTTATTTGCATGCCAAGGTGAGGTTGAAACTATCTCTGTGATTGTTATTGATCTTTCTATTTATGCAAGATCACACTCATGGTTATCTCGACTTTGTATGCCTTGATGCTTGTGTACCCTTGCATAATGTTCAGGTCATCTCAACTTCAATACGTCAATTATTATATTGGTTTTCCACATTTTATCCAATGAATTTCATACTCATATCCTTGTGGTCACAGTGGCACCAGTAAGGGTTGTATTGACTCTGATATCCCAAATGCTTGACGATGACAAACCGACTAGATAAATTAGTGACTAGACTATCATTTTAGATTTCATATTATCTTAGACTTGCATTTAATGTTGGCACTATAGCATTTGAGAGCTAGATCCTTAACCCTTCTCCGAAGTGGTCAACTTGTGATCTAATAAATTATCTCAAGGCTATATACCTAAAAGAAGGGGTCAAAATTTTTATCATCGATCATACAAGGGGCATGAAGTGCTAATCTATGGCATAAGATCAGATCATACATAGTTTCACATGGTACTACAACTCGCATCAGAATAAACATAAGGATAACATCAAAGATACAATAATAAGAGAAGGATACATGATGAGTAGAAGAAATAAGATACATCTCACAAAGATATTTTATTCAAGATACATGAATGAGTCAACCAACATATGAAAGCAATATGATACAAGATGCCAATCTAATTAGAGATATCACATGAGAATAAAGAAAGTATGTACTAAATACATCATGATAACACATCCAACGAGAAGAATCAATCATATATATATATATCAAATATTGTCAAATGTCTACAAAAATGTGATAATGTGATCTCGAACAAAATGTACATACTTGATGAAAATGAATCATGCATACATCTATGTATCTCAAATATCAGAATGAGGAAAGAAAAAAGGAGATATCAAGACTCATTCCCTCCCTTGTGATCTCAAGGTGTAGTAGGAGGATGTGCATCTTCTCTCAGTGGCGGAGCTTCTCACTCAAATATCTCCACATACTATGAATATGGAGCTTCCTGCTCAGCCAATGGAACTAATATTCTATATACTGCCACATAATAAGATGTCCTTCTGGTCTGATGGGTAACCTCATGCTAAATTCCATCACACTTGGCTTTAAATCCCTAGATCATTTAATCCTTCTCTATAATTTGTTACTGCGCCACTACTAGTGTGTCTACATTCCTCTTATCTTCCGTCTCAAAGCATGAATCACATCTTGTGGGGTCTTCTCTCTAGGTGGCTCCTCCTCACCCTCACCCACCTATGTGTCCCTCGTCTACCAGACCTTCCAGGATACATCATCAACCTTGAGATCCTTTGGTGCCTCCCCCATCTCTACATCAACTCCAAATGATCCCAAAGTAGCACCCTCCTTGCACCTACACTACTATCCTACTACTAGTGGCCTACTCGAGTTGGCATTGGGGTACCCTCCTGCTCCCCTCAGAACTATATCCCTCTATCCTCTTCCTACATCTCTCTTATATCATGTAAGGGAATCCCCCTCATCTATCTACATTACTCTCTCTATTAGATCATTAAACTTGGGAAAGGCGTCCTAAGAAAACTAATCTCTAAACTCAACTATCACCCCCGCATCTACAATATCATCCATATAATCCCAGATCAGCCTCTCTAATTGGAAAATATCATGTATTGTGATGGCATACAATATTCTAGGGGCCCATCCTCATCACACCTCATTCACAAAATGAGTGTAGGCGGTGAGCTCCTATGATATGCTCTAAGGGAACCCATACTACCTTAGAACCTGTGAAGCAACAAAGCACTCAACAATAAAGGATGTCCTCCCAATCAGTGGCCTTGTGATAAATATATCTCTCCTATGGGTCCTCCAATCCCCCCACTCCTTAGTACCTCTATAGGGATGCCAAATAACCATAATCATTTCATCAAGCTATCACCTCCAGTACTCGGCTTTCCCCAAGTGGGGATGTGTGATGTAACCTAAATATTTTTATATGAAGGGCTGGCCATCCTACCGAGAATCATTTATCACTGGTCTACAGATGGGAAGGTGCTCCCATGACCATACCTGTAAAACAAATACTCTGACCACCATCCCCCTAGCATGATGAAACACTACCTCATGCATCTCATGGTACATGTGTACCTATAGGCACTAGTCACACCCCAATCTCTCTGGCTTCACCATCAATCTCTCAAGAACTCAGCCCCATCCACACAGGAATCCCTATTAACCCCTTTCTTCCATGATGAAACACCTAATGAAGCTGACAATAATACAAGGAATAAGAAATTGTACTCTACATCTCCTCACCATATCATCCCAGGTGATGGAGAGATCTAAAATAGTGTCATCTTGGAACACCCATACCAGCGCCCCTAACCTTATCATGGAGAGGTTTTGCACTCTACCCACTCTCCAGAAAATAGAATCTGCAGTATCCTATAAATATCCTCTTGAGTAATGGTGATATCTCTAGTGGGCAAGTGGAAAGTATTATGCTCACTATGAAAGTGCTCAACTAGAGTTATGAGAAACTTGTGATTAAAATTGATACCTGGCATATGCAATAACCAGCCAAGTACACACTCTCCAATATAGACCATATATGCATTTGAGAGGTCCCTAACTACTCACATCATGGGTGGATATTTTGAGCAAAGATAGATGTTAGGAAGTTGTGTTTTTCAAACCAACAGAAATTCATTAGTATACGAGCTATAAACGTTGAATCAAAGTACACTAAATGTGAGATAAGATGAAAAACATGCCACATAATCCAAATCCATGATTGAAAAAATTGAATTTTGACGTTCAAGCATCAAAAAATGGCTTCTATTTTCCATATGATAAAGTATAGGATGAAAAACTAGAAACAAGTATCGTATGACAAAATAATGGTCGCATGCAAGTAAATAGGCTAAAATGATAATGTTCACCAAATGAGACAACAATGGACTTGAGAAACTTGATCCTCGTACGACACAAGGGTTCCTATAGGATGAAAAAACTAATGGCCTAAAATGACAAAGTAATTGGAAGCAGATTGTCATACAAGGATTCTTGGCAAACCATACAACTAAACTAATTTCATGACCTAAAACTGACTCAAAATACATGAAAATTCAATGAAAACTTGCATAACAAAACTAATGGTCTGAAATGAAAAAGTAATTGGAAGCAGTTTGTCATACAAGGATTCTTGGCAAACCATATTACTAAAATAATTTCGTGACCTAGAACCCACTCAAAATACATGAAAATTCAATGAAAACTTGCATAATTGGAATAAAGCCTGAGGTTTTTTGATCACTCACTAGAGGCACATAGTTTATGGGATGATTGTGCCTCCTCATCAGCTCAAGTTGATCTTGCACTTGAACCACCATTATTTCTTAGAAAGGGTTTTTCTAATTTCTAGAATTGGAAAGAAAAAATTATTTGCAAATGACCCTTTTGACCCCTTATATAGCCTTGGCCCTAACTTGACCTAATTTTCAACTTTCTTTGATCAATGTGAAACTTGCACCCCTAGCTATTTTGATGATCCTGAATCCATTTTTGGGATTAAAATCTAAATCTGACATCATTCTACTAGTCAAAACTGCAATTCAACCTTCTAGCCAAATGTAGTTGATCGCTGGCACCGTCATTGTGAAATTCATCATCAGTCCCCTTCCCCATCAACCACTCTAGAAAAACTCAACCTAAATCCAAGTGAATCAACCATGGTTAACCCTAGTCAAATATCAATCAAAATTTGTCAACACGACCTCAAATCAAGCTCGAATCAAGTTCTCAATCATCTGTGACCTAATTTAGATCAATGAAATTAAATAGATATCAAATCCAATGCTTTCTATAAATCAAATTAGTCATAATCAAGATTTATGCCCTAGCAACATTTCAATTTCAATCCCGAGGGGGCAGCCTCAATGTATCAACAAGTTGAATTTTACTCAACAAACCTCATCACTAGGGAAATCTTAGCTTCAATATGTTGATCTCCAAGTTTTGTTATCTATTAGTGTCCCGCACTTAGTCATAATAAAGGCAGGTTGGTCAGTCATCATTGCAACCAATTCATCCCACTACGGTGGAGATCAAGTAGCATTTACTACTAAGCGAGTTAGAGGTTTATTGAGTACTTAATGAATACTAAGCAGAATGATTATTGAGTTGCGTATAAGAGTTAGTTCTGAGCAACAACATATAGTTATGCCGAACAAGAGAGTATTGACCGAGCACCATTGTTTGGTTATGCCAAGTAAAATAGATTATGTATATGTGTTTTGAATGGAACAAACACCAAGTTAAACCATTTTGGCCAACTTCTATGCAGCATTTAATGATCATGCATAGAGATTTAATGCATTAATTGGGGGTTATTTTTATGATCATGGATCCCTATGTAATCCATGTAACCAATCAATATTAGGGATTCCTAAGTGGAAAAAGATGATGGATATAGATTGTTGATCTTGATCTGGATGATCTATATATGGGATGCTTCAAATCCTAATCTATGTGTGTAAGTGTGGAAATATGTATGTTTGGATGGGGATGTGAAGAGGAGAGATCAAAAGTATATGCATGTTTTTCATATCTGAAGCATTGACCAGACAGAGTGACCGAGCAGAGAGGTGAAGAGAATAACAAAGATAAATTGGATTAAGAGATTAGTTAAGAGTTGGAAAGAGGAGATCTGTTATTAGTATTTGTAGTGCAGACCCAAGGATCAAGTACTGATACATTCTAGCAAGTGAATCAAGGTAGATCTCTTAACAGGGTAGTCCTAACAGGCTTTTGTAAATATATTAATCGAGTTCTTACTTTTTTTTAAGTTTAAATCCTTTAACAAGGTAGATTTTATAAGTCTGTAAGCTCTTAACAGGGTAGACCCCTCACAGGGTAGATCATCAAAAATGATCAAAACTTTTTGGCCCTAACAGGTGTAATCACCTAAAAATGGTCACCTAAACCCTAGACCCCCAATCTCAGCATTTAATCAAGAAACTCTAACCTTGATTAAACCTAAGTCCTAAATCAAACAGGCAATTATCGAATTCAAACTGATCTGACCTAAACCCTAGGTCCTAATCAATCATCTTACTTGATTAATTAATTAAT
>MU228159.1:533141-547286 GCA_018584345.1 Thuja plicata | reverse complement strand
TTGGTGTTTCTAAAATGAATCCTAATTAGTTTTGAATGAACAACAAACTGCACTTGCATTTAGATTAATCATTTACTTGCATTATCATAGATTTAAATCCTTCGTTTAGGTCTTCGGTGTAGTCACTGATCTTGCAATGACTTGAGAGAAAGCTCATACTCCTGCCTTCTAGAAGGCAACAGGTCGACTCTTCCAGACATGCAGGGTGAATGAATCGATATTCATTCCTGTATGCAGCTGAAGAACAATGACTATGTTGAAGTGTTCTGCTAAATCAGAGGCCCACATTTAGCATGCACAACAGGAACACTTTATTACTATAGTAGTGAAGATTTGTGGGTGTCATTCCCACCCCATTTTTACCTTCAAGGGTTTCTAGGTTACCAAAATCTTTGTGTTATGTGTTCATGATTAGATGTTACATATTTACAGCATATCAGTTTATGTTTATGAATACAAGGTTGAATCAGTTTGTTTAGAATTGGTAGAAGTTTTATAAATCTAATTCACCCCCTCTTAGTTACTGCTTTCCCATATTAGACTTCCAACAATTGGTATCAGAGCATTTTTCTCTTAAAATAAGTCTAACAACTTGAGAGTTAAGATCTTGGAAATGGAGGCTTATAAGTTGGGAAAGGTCATTGAGAATCATAATATTGATATTCAGTTGACACTACAACAACTTGAAACAGCAAAAGAAGAATTGAGGAAATCCTTAAAATCTGGGAAGGAATTAGCAACTCAGATGAAAGATTCTCAATATAAAGAAGAAGATACTAAAGATATATTTGACAATGGAGATTCAAAAGAAAGTAATGCAGCGATTGAAAATATATTGGAGAAGAACAAAACACTGAAATAACAAGTCAAAAGTATAAAGATATAACAAGAAACTCAATCAATAACACTATGTGAGGTTATTGATCAGAAGAAGAAAGTTGAGGAAGAAAAGACAATGGCAGAAGAAGACAAGAGACAAATGGCTACTAGACTTGATGAAAGGACTAGTGATGTGTAGAAGCTCACAAACAATCAGTTGGACATGGTCAACTAGCTATTATTTGCAAATTAGGAGATAAACATAAAAGAAATTGAAGTTACATATCTAGGTCTAAGAACAATCAACTGAAAAATGAGTTGAGATATGAAAGAGAACTCATTGAGAGGATAAACAAACCAAATGAAGCATTGAGATACTTTGAGGAACTTATGAGATCACCAAGAAGGAATACTAACACATATGGACTTGGACATATAGAATACAATTCTTCCACTGAAGAAGGAGAATTATCAAAGATTGGAGAACTAAGGAATGCAAAGCTGAAGAACAAAAAACCTACATGTTATCACTATGGGAAACTAGGTCACATAGCAAACATATGTCAAACAAAGAATAGTTAGTCAAATCCTAAACCTAAATTCAATGGATATTGTTATAACTGTAAGAAGCATGGACATAAGGAACACGAATGTAGGTCAAAGACTAGAAATACACCTATTTCACCTAGATTCCAAGGACATTGCTACAATTGTCATAAATTTGGTCATAGAACCCAAGATTGTAGATCCAATTCAAAATCCAAATGGACATCCAAGAAACAAGGCAATACACCAAGGAAAGATAACACATTCAATTGGGATTATAATACAAGGCATAGTTGTCATTATTGCAATGAATATGGTCATGTTGCAAAGAATTGTATAGGTACACACTTTAGAGGTAAATCCCAGAGTTGGATGAATGGAAGTATGGTCTGCTATAGTTGTCACACGATCAGTCATACTAAGAGAGATTGCAAGACTAGAACCCCGACACCTACTATTGAGAAGATAAGGAATCAGATGAATCTGACATGGAGAAAGAAAAAATAAGTGAGTGGTAGTGGATGTAATGAACTCAAGATCACCCAATCCAATGGATTAGGTGATCATACTACTTCCAATTAATCAGAAAGTTATGTAAGGAACTATTTTCTCAAAAGCTATATTTTACACTAGTTCCTAACATATGATGTGTTAAAGTCCATATCTGCATAAGTTAGGATGCATTACGAAAGATTTTAGATAAGAATGGAGAAAAAGAACTGCAATGAATATTTGATGTCGAGCATCAATATCAACATATGTTGATTTTCCATACTAACTGATCTGATATGTCGACCATGCGTCAGTCGACTGAGCATTAGTAGTGACCGAGTGGTGTGTGATAACCGAGCTATTTAATCAAGGACCGAGGAAAATTTTTATCCACTTACCACTACATGAAGCATTTATTAAAGACCTAATCCAATGGCTTGAGGGTATATAATCAATTTAGGCATTCATTCTTCATTCCACACAATGATTAAAGTTTGCAAAGCAATCTATAGGTGATTCAAGAGTGATTTGAGCAGAGTTTGAGAATATTCCACCCATGTATCATCAGCAAGTGTTGAGAATGTTAAGGACCCATTGTTTTCAAGTTACCTAGAACCTATTTTGTGAGCCCTAACTCGCAAAAATGGCATTGAGTTCATCTAATGGTGAGAAAAGACAAGACAAGGCAATGATGAGTGTTCAGTTGGTCAGGAGCGATGTGTGTGCACCATTAAATTTCTAAGACATTACTGAAACTATGATGAAGGGAGATCTTACAGGAGCCCTATCATCAATTCCACCTAAGGTACTCATGATCCATCATATGTGAGCATGTTATATGTGCAAAGTTTGAGAAGCTGGAGATTTTGAATTTAGGGAAGCTTATGATAAATCATGTGTAAATAGAGTTTTAAAGGTTGATCATCAGCATATTTCCGAGAAAGGGTTAGTTCATGCCCTAGACTTCCTACATGACTTTAAGGTCGAATGGATTAGGATTGTGTTGAGAAGGACACATGACATGTGTCTATGGTTGGAAAATGGACCAATAAAGATAACCAAAGACATTATTCACTGAGTTACTGGTTATCCCATTGTGCAAGGGAAGTGTACTATGTGTTATCAAAAAAAGGAGGATATTAAAAAGTCCACTTTGGCCGAGTGGAAAAAACATGAAATGACAATATTTGATGCAAGAGCATCCTATGGTAGATGGAAATCCTACATATTGGAGTTACTTTGTTGGAGAACTCGATTGGTGAACTATTGCTCGGTTGTAGTATTGGTCCAAGGGCTCAGCCGCTAGAAGGTCTGGTCACTGAAGGGGATTGGAAAACTTGTATTTCTAGGCATGTGTTGTGGCTCAAAAATTCTTAAGGGAGCTTGGTCACTACTCTTGCTCAAAAATGCTTGGTAGTTTTCTCTGGTGTTTGGAAGTGTGGCTGGCCGACTTGTGTTCTTTCAGATTTGGGAGGCCAACTTGTGGTTTAATTTGGATCTCTCATTGGAGGATGCATGTGGACCTATTTGGGTCTTGGATCTTTATCCTATGTGCACTTAATATTTGTTTGTAATCCGACTTGTGGCTTGGATATGTATTAATGTAAGGATTTTTTTGCAATAGGCTGACTTGTGGTCATGCTTGTATTTAAGGAGTTTAGGGTAGAGAGTTGGGGAGATTAGAGGTAGAGAAAGAAATTTTATTTGAAATTTGGAGTTGGGATTTTGTGAGAAGAGCTAGTAGCTGAGGCTTAGAAACAAAAAATTGCTTGGAGGCCTATGTGCCCAAGTTTAGATTTTTCTGAATGTTTCTACCAGATTGTTGTAACCTGTTGTTGTCGATATGGCTATCTAGGGTTTAGTTTGAGTTGGATCTTGTGGGATCTTTGAGAACTATTATTTTATGAATTAGTGTTGTAATTGTTTGTAATTGGTCGTAACTAGGAAGGTCTTATAGCCTAACATGTTGCAATAAATTGAATCTTATTTCATATTTTCTTTTGTTGTGTATTTCTTCTATGTTTCTTTAGTTTCATCAGGGTTTGGATTATCCATTATTGGGTCCTACATTACCTTTCTTGCATTAAGTGGTATCAGAGCTTGAATTTCTTGAGTGTGTAGATAGAGCTCCGAGGGTGAGGCAGTTTACACCAGGACCTTGGATTGAGAAAGTTGGTGATTTTTTGTCTTGCATTTTCAAATATCTTGGAAGATGCCTCTGAGGAGATTGAACCCTAGGGAAATTGCAGATCTTTGTGATTCTATGGAGTCAAGGGTTATAGAGAAGGTTAAATTATATTTCAGATTTGAGATGGAATTGATGAAGAATGACATGATCAATGAGATGACAAGATCTATGAACTATGTACCTCGAAATGGGGGCACTAAGGATGGTTATGAGGAAGTTGTTAAAGACTTTGAAGCTGCTAGATCTAGTGGAGAGGATAGAAGTGATCGGGTAGAAAGATCTATGAATGATAGAGTTGTTCGGTTAGATAGATCTAGCACTTGGCTGAAGTTGAAGCATAGGATGGATGTTTCTAATTTCTCAGGTACTTTGAATCCTAAAGACCTGATTGATTGGATTGGTGAATTAGAAGACTACTTTGAGTTAGAGGATATTGGTGATCCACTCAGGGTAAGGTTAGAAAAGACTAAGCTAAAAGGACATGCTTCTCTTTGCTGGAAAGAATTGCAACGAGATAGAGAAGAAGAAGGTGAACTGAATATCACTAGATGGAGACTCATGGTGACTAAGTTAAAGGCTAAGTTCATACCTGTTGACTATGAACTTGAGTTTTTTAAGAGGTTGTAGAATCTAAAACAAAAGGATTTGTCTGTGAAGTATTATACCGAGGAGTTCTATAAGTTGACTATTCGGTCTGGGCATAGAGAGCTTTCCAAGGAGAAGGTAGCTCAGTATGTCAATAGTTTGAGATTCAATATTCATGATGAGATTGGTATGTTGAAGATTGATTTAGTTGAGGATTCTTATCGGTATGCTCTGAAGACAGAAGATAAGTTGAAAATAAAAAATCAAGGTGGATCCAGGGGGAAGGAGAAACAAGACCACTTAGTGAGGGATAAGTTGACTGTTGAAGATGAACTAAAACCTGTTGAGCCGAGGAAGAGGATAGGTAAGATTGCCTTCAAGGGTATTTGATTTCAATGTGGTGAAGAAGGACATAGAGATTATGAATGTTCCAAGAGGACTAGTGACCAAAGAGTTGGTGTGGTGAATGAGGCCGAAGACTTGAATGAACCTGAATAAGGAGGAGATAGTTTGTTAGCTTAGTGAGTACTGTTTGGTAAGAAAGTACTGGAACCTTGTCAAAGGAGTAACTTGCTCAGAAATCATTGTAAATCTACTGGTAAACTCTACAATGTGATTGTGGATGATGGTATTAGTGATAACCTTGTAGCTGAGGAGATAGTTTAGAAACTTGGTTTGAAAAGAGTGATACATCTGTATCCTTATAGGATTGGTTGGTTGCGAGATGTACATGATTTGGAAGTGAGGGAGAAATGTCTTGTTGACTTTCAGATTGGACAGTATAAGGATTAAGTCATGTGGGATATTGTGTACATGAATAGTTATCACATATTTCTTAGTAGACCTTGCTAGTATGATTGCAGGGTTGTGCATGATTGTGCCAAGAATGTGTTTTTTGTTGAGAAGGATGGAAAGAAGTTTTCACTGATGTCTTTGTAGAATGAAGTACTTGGTAGGAGGAACCTGAGATTTGTGAGACAAGTTAAGATGAAGGATTCTAAAAAGGTTAGAAATTAGTATGGAGAAAAAACCAATGGATTGTCAAGAAAGGACTTGAGAAGGCAGAGAAAGAAGAATTGGATCAAAAGTAAGAGTGTTGAAGACTTGGAGGACATGTATGTGAAGAAATAGTTAAGGATTTATGTGTTCAATCCTGTAAGATGTTCTTCCATCCTTTAGGAACATCTTTTCACACCTGGGGTGTTTGATGCATAAGAATCTTGGGGTAGATGGAAATCATGCATGTCAGAGAACTCAGTTGGTGAATTGCTACTTGGTTTCAGTATTGGCCAAGGGGATCGGTTGTTGAAGGGTCTCAGCCACTGGAGGGCTCAGTCACTGAAGGGGCTTGGCCACTAGAGGGCTTGATTGATAGAGGGTTCATAAAACTTATGTTTTTCAGCATGTGTTATTTCTAAGAAATTCTTGAGAGAGCTCGGTCACTACTATTTCTTGGCAATGCTTGGCAATTTTCAGTGGTGCTCGGCACTTTGGTTCGCCGACTTGTGTTCTTTCAGATTTGGGAGTCTGACTTGAAATATTTAATTTGGATCTCTCATTGGGGGATGTGTGTGGACCTATTGGGTATTGGATCTTTATCCTATCTGCATTTAACATTTGTCTGCAGGCTGAATTGTGGCTTGGATATGTATTAATGAAAGGGTTTATTTACAACAGGTCACCTTGTGGTCATACTTATATTTAAGGAGGTTTAGGGTAGAGTTTTGGGGAGATTAGAGGTAGAGAAAATGATTCAAGTGGGAATCTGGACTTGGGAGTTTCTGAGCAGAGCTAGTGGATGAGGCTTAGAAACAACATATTGCTTGGAAGCATGTGTGCCTGAACTACCTCACAATAGGTGTGTAATAATCATGCTCAAGGCCTTTCTTAGGAATGGTTCATTCAATCTAAGGACTACTTTTCCCGTTATGAGGTGCATTTAACTTGTTAACCCAAGGATGTATACTTGAAATGGTCGGCACGATATGTGCACTAGGTTCCTTAAGGATTCATTCTACTTATGCTGCAGGAAGGTAAAAATGCATAAAAGAAACCTACACTAGTGCTGCAGGAAAATAATACATTTATCTTCTTACTGGAATGAATGCTATAAATTGCAACTCTACTGAAAGCTATGATTTCAACCTAAAACATCCATTATAACTATTCTTGCAGATGTTGTAGGAACACTCACAAGTTACGATGCTGCAGGAAGAAATTGTAACTTCTATCTAAAATACTGGAAATGCTGGAAATGAAATCTATTCTACTCTAACCTATTCCACCTCCCAAGTGGGCCCCCTTGGTTAGTTTTTGCTAAAATATGAACACAAAATGTACACCAAGAATTACTTCATTGCATTTCAAAAACTCATTACATAAAATAAGACATGGAACTTGAAATAGATTGCTACAAGATACAATAGTTCTCTTTCAAAAACTTATGTCTTTCCTTTTTCCTAGCTAACCTCAAACTATCGGTCCAATCCCTATATATATAGGATCAAACACTTATTACAAAAATAGAAAATAAACTATATATAAAGGATCAAACACTTATTACAAAAATAGAAAAGAAACTATCTTGCTGAAAACATGTCGGAGAAGAAGATGGAAATGCAATAGCCCGCGGTGTGGGTAGTAAAGCTCGGGCAACCAGTTCAACATAATGAAGTGCAGAGGGAATATAGGCCCACTACATCCCTGCATCCTAGAATAATGGCTCCATTGTAGTAGTCATGTTTCCTGGTGCTATAATGATCACTCCGTCGTAGCTGGTCCTCAACAGTCCTCCTTGAATGTTGTCGACCACTCTCCAGCCACTTTCTCTCGTGTCAAGTTAGTTATGATGTGGAAATATTCATGCAACAAGCTTAATCAAATTAAATATCCAAATATTAAAACATAGATTCTGATGGTTTTATGAAATACTGCACTATATGTATAATATTAGAAAAATATGTCACAAACATCTACCCATGGTTTATTAGTTCTATCTAGACTTTATCACAAGTTTTTGACTGGTTAGATTCTCAAGTGTTTTGACAAAAACTAGAAAAGAGTATTAAAATTATACAAAACAAAGGCAATAATTTGGCCTTATCATTTGCCCCTTGGTTAATTAAATTCTTTTCCTCAAGCATTGCACCTTTTGGCAATTGACCTATAGTCACCAACTTCAGTTCTTCCTCACCTCTGGCTCTTAAATGAGTAGCAGAATCCTCTTGTTCTTTCCCAAACTTCCCTTCTGTGATCTTCCTGCATCCTGTCAAGTCTGGTAGTGTTGATATCATACAAGGGCCAAAGGAGCATGGACGATTGCATTGTGAGCAGACACCAGAGCTCCTTCCTGATTTGCCTACCCAGCGCTATGTACTTTGGTGCCTGGTGTATAGTTGCTTCAAGGTTAATGGGACTATGTGGTTCTGATCTTTTAAATACCTCTGATAATCTACCCCATCTACTTCTGGCACAGGTTAAGGCTCTTTGGAAGACAAAGTAGGACATGCTGTCATATTCTGCATACACATCTGCTCTGAGTTTAAAAAATTTATCTCTAATTTCCTTTTTAACATTCTCGTATGTCAGTCTGAACCAATCCCTCAGGAATACTTCTGGTTGACTACTTTTTTCTCTTAATGGTAGGGGTTCTATTTTCTCAAGATCTCTGTAATTCCCCAACTGCCTATCATAGTTAGCCTCATTGTGCATCCATGACATCAGGGCCCTTAGGTGTATATCCCCTATGTAAGGTAGGGGATTCCATTCAATCTCTATAGGGATGATGAAATTATGCACATACAACTCACAAAGTAGGTTTTTTTGCCAAGATGGAAGTGTCTGGTATAAACCATAGAATTCCTAGGCTGATTTGAACTCTGTATTTATATCCTTGAGGGTCATCATCAACTGAAATAGAAGGAATTTTTTTTTGAGATAGATAGTATAGGCCCTAGGTGGAGGTCTACAAGAAATTACCTGGTCAGTTAGTTTAAGAGCATGGTCCATTCTCTGCTTCTATTTTGCCAACTGATCTTTCAATTATGCAATTTCCTTTTCCTGTTCTACTATTGCTTTCTGCAATTTCTTTTTCTCTTCTCCATGTAGAGTGGTTGTCAGCACATATTTATTATATAACTAAAAAAAAAGCATTTGCAGAGTAATTGGACCACTGTTTTCATCTTGGTTATTCTTCTTCCTTTTTTCTTTCCATAACTGCTCTAAGAATTTTATTAATCAAGTTTGCTTATAGGAAACTAAAGCATTTCTTGTGCAAGGAAGCTGGTGAGTTGTAGGGGTTTCTTCTTCACAAGTTGGAACATCATGATGACTGAATCTTGGGTCATTTTGACATACATTTGGCTCATCTTCACACTCCTCTTCTAGATTTTGAGGAATGTCAGGACTCTCAGACTGACTGGGAGAATCATCTGGAACAATATGGATAAGAGTTTTCTCCTCACATTGTTTGGGGGAAGAGGACTGGCTTTCAATGGGAACTTTAGGAATCTTCCCTCTCATCCTAGGACTTATTCTTATAGGGATTTCCTCAACTTCTATGGCCTTTTTCTTACTAACCCTTTTTGTTGTCTCTGCTGCAGGAGTAGTGGCTACAGGAACTAACTTCATTCTCTTCTTTCTTGAGACTTGAGGGTTTTGTGGTTCAGCTGTAGGAACCAAAGTTTCTCCTACTATCTTCCATTTTCCTTTGGTTTGGGTGGTAGTAGGTATATCACTCATGTGAGTGGTTAAAGGCACATTTTCTTGTAATTTTTTGGTTTCTACCCCTTGGTTATTTTGCTCGGCAACTGGGTCAGGGGAAACTCCATTATCTTGGTTAATTTGCACATTAGGGGCAATTTGAGGCTGAAGGGTTTTATGATGGACAAACTCTACCCATTTCATAGGGGAGGCATCCCTAAGATATATTTCTATGAGTAACTTAATCAGGGCATGGTGAGTAATAGATTTGTCTTTCCCTTTCTGGGTTTCTTCGGCACTACTACACAGCATATTAAACAGAAAATTGGGTGCATTCATTGGGATATTATGTTGTACATAACTAAGCACCTTAAAATGATGCACATGTAAATTAGAGAATCTCCTTTCATAGGTGAAATACCTTATAATGTGCATAGCCAACTCCTGGTATGGTGGAGGAATGGACATCCTTTTGCATCCCTGCTTAGTGATTTCCAATGGAGGGTCTCCTAGTAGGGTGAATTGAGCCCCGGCTGACCTAGCATCATGGGCATTGGGATAATGTTCCCCTGCTGCTAGCAAACTAGTCACTTCCACTATTCACTCCTTTGTTGCAACAAATGGCAACCCCCATACCATCGCATGGCCCTCATCAAATGTGTTTGCAAATTTTGATGCTGCTTCCTCGTCAAACTCCGTCAATTTTAAGAAATACCCCAGCCATCCGCAGACATTAAATCTTCTCACTGCCTCAACATGAGATAGTAAAATACCATGAAACACTGGTTTATGCCACTATAATTGGACTCCCATTTTACCAAATTCAATCCTCTACTCTGTTTAACCTCTATTTTTGATAATTACCTTCTTCTCTTTTGAATTTCAGACTACTTCTTGTAAACCCACAGACCCTCTTTCACATTCTTCTGGTACTCTTGATATGAACAATAATAATGTATTTTAATAGAATGAATCATAGATTTTCATGCAAGAGTGAGAGTTAGGTCATGGTTTTAATACTGGGTCACATCTAGTCTGACAGTTAGGGGTTTATTCAGAATAAAGGTACGACATTTCACACTTGTGTGATGCGGTAGTTGGATTTTAATTAAGACAATCCTGAAGTACAAATTTGGGGATCTTTTAATGAGTAAATATAAATGACATTTTTAGAAATTGGCACACTTCCCTGCCCCCTATGAAATATGGAAAAGTGTCCTCACTTGTCTAACTTGGCAGAAGGTACGGAACAGGATTAAGGTGGCAATGATACATTTATTGCAGTATTTGATATAACCAACTAAATCTATGCGCTAAAAATGGAAATAAATTTGAAAAGCACGTATCTATTAATTGATCATCGCATGTGTTAGGAAAGATTGGTGAGAGTGGAATGATGGCATCAGTGGTCGTATGTGTCAGCGCACTATCTCTTTATTGAAAGCATGGAAACATGATGACATGGAAGGTGGGTGGATGAAAGATTACAAAATGAAATGGGGTGAAAATGAAGAATATAGAAAGTGAATAGAGAATTTGAACTTTATGTAAACATAAAGTTGTTATTATGTTCATTCTTTGAATGAATTCTTATTGAAGTGTTGCAGGAAAAAGGTTGACACCCTCTGCTATAGGAAGTGTTACCTGTTGATCCTTTAAAACTGGCTGGTTGAATTGATGTAGGAAGTCTTCTTTCGTCTGTGGCTGGTGATACAACTTTAGTCTATGGCCATTGACTAGTAGCTTGAAGTGGAAAGGGTCGATTGTGTTCAATTGGAATAATCCATTTGTAAATACATGTCTTATTTCATATGGACCTAGCCATCGTTCCTGCAGCTTGCTTGGTATCTCCTGGAATCTGGAATCATATAACAATGCCTAATCTCCAACTTTGAATTGCTTACTCTTGATATGGGATTCATGCCACTGTTTTCTTTTCTTTTGGAAAAATTTTGTGCGTTAAAGGGTAGACTTGCACATTTCATCCAAAGAGTTGAGATGCAACAATCGCTCTTTGTGTGCTGCAGGAAGATCAATGTTTAACTCCAGCATTGTTCTTAATGTTTTGTGTTCAAACTCAATCGGCAACATTGCTATTTTTCCATATAATAGTTCAAATGGAGTGAACCTAGTGGTGGTCTTCCATGTTGTTCTATATTCCCAGATGGCTTCTGATAGTCTGTTTCTCCAGTCTCGATGATGCAAATGAACTGTCTTTGTTAAAATTGCTTCTATTTCCCGATTTGTAACTTATGCTTGTCCATTGGCTTGAGGGTGATGGGGGCTTGATTTTTGATGTCTGATATTATATTCCTTCATGAGCTCTATTATCAAATTGGAGGTGAATTGGGTACCTTCATCAGTAACAAGCTCTCTTGGCACGCCATATCTAGTAAAAATTTCTTCATATAGAAATTCAGCAACTTTATGATCTCTTGCATGCTTCATTGCTCTGACTTCGACCCATTTGGTCAGGTAATCTGTGCACACTAGAATGTATGAATTCCCATTAGATGGAGGATCTATTGGACCAATAAATTCCATGCCCCATTTATCAAATGGTGTTACCACCACCTATGGGTTTAAGGGCATTTCATTTGATCTTGTTGGTCTGCCCATTCTTTGACATTTGTCACACTTCCTTGTTGTATAGTAAGAAAATGCAAGCACTTCCATGGGAGACTAGTTTAGCATTCTGAGTGAGTGGTTTGGGGTCATGACAAGTGCCTCTAAATGGGTTCCTAATCTTGACATGGCTTCCCCCCTGACCTGCCTTTCTAACCTCCATTTTATGACTTGAATTCTTCATTCTGGATCTCTGACCTGTGATCCTGGGATTTGAGGACAGGGTCAACCTTTTGGGACTAGGTCAACCTTGAACTTTCCCTAGGAAAGGGTTGACCTCAACCCTATCCTAGGATAGGGCTGACCTCGACCCTGTCCCAAGGTCCCAAACCCAGAATCCCACAGATTCCCAGATGTCGATCTTCACAAAAAGTTTTCTCCCGCTTCTGGGTCGGTTGTTTCGGGTTCCAAATTGGTTGATTCCTAAATTATATTTAATATATGTCATCTCCTAGGGGTAAAGGCTTAAATGATGATTTAATTATCCTATTTAGGCCTCCTTAGAATATTGTGCCCTACTTTCATATAAAAGGGAGCCTTCTCCTCTCATTTTCTCTAAGCAGGAATAACCTCAATCAAGAAATTGAAGTCTTCTAATCAAGCATCAAGCATCCTTATGAAGTGAAGTCCAAGAAAGAAATAAAGCAAGATTTGAAGCAAGCATCCATCATTATCAAGCATTCATTTTCATGAAGGAGATCCATTGGAGGCCATTGAATAATTCAAGCCAAAAAGTGCCCTTTTGGTGTTCTCTCCATCCATCTTCTTCCAAAGCCATTTTCAAGTTCAAGAACCTATTCAAGACTTGGTGTTGGAGATCTACAAGCAAGAGATTGAAGACATCCTTCCATTCTACATTCCATGTTTTGAAGCATACTTCTGGATCCACAGATTCGAATCCGCCACAAGGACATTACAAGCAAGGTGAATTTATGTGTTTACTTTGTTTATCTCTGCAATTTCAATTATATTATAAGGTTAATTCCAAAAATAGGGTTTGACCAAGGCAAACCCCTTCCCCCCAAAAAAAAAACATTTTTCTTGTAGGTATAGGTTCGAGACTGTAAATCTGAGGCCAGATCTGGATACCCTTTTTGGATTTCTTTCAGACTCTGCGAACAGGGACACTTTCAGATTTGAGCAGATCGAGTTGGAGAAAGTGGTACAGGGTTGACCTTTTTCATAAGACGACATCGGAATGGAAAAATATTTCTGTGTTTTGTCAGTCTCTCTATTCCGGTTCGGTATCAAATTTTGGCATCTCCAGAAATAGTCTATAGATCTCAGAAAACAACAATCTTTGATCTGCAACTTTGGAAGGTTGGTGCTTTCTCCTATTCTTTTCAATTACTATCCTTAATCACATTAATCAATCAATTTATAGAATTTAATATCCCCTTTCTTGGTCTCTTTCCAAATATTGGATTCATTTGTGTATTAACCCTTTGGGGTTAATCAAAATTGGATCTCCTATTTGTGTATTTGAGGGTGAAAGAAAGGAGCATCTTATCTTCCCTTAATCACAATCACAATTACAATATACAATCAACATAGATAACAATTAACAATTCAAACCCTCTTAAACTACAATTCTCTCGTTTACATTTTGGTAACATAAACATTCAATCAAATCAAATCTAATCTAATCAAATCAAAAATATTTTTTATGTTACATTTTGGTGAACCTGCAATAGACAACTCTTTCTTTTTTGTGTTAGATTTGCATTGTGTATGTTAGATATTGCATGTTCTTTCAAATTACATTTCAATTAAATAGATCTAAAATTTTATATTAGTTCATTTGCATTGTATTGGTGTATGAGCTTTACTACATCTAGTCCTACCTATAGTATTCCAGTTAGAAGAAGCCGTAGACTTATGGGTTCCTTTGATCCCGAGTCTTCCACTACTTTCCTTAGGATCCCGGATGACAACTTGATAACTCGTGATTCCAATCCTTCTATGGAGCATAACTCTTCTCACTCATCTCATGATGAGGATGATGATTTAAGAGTTCCTCCAGAGCAAGTGCAAAACCTTTCAACCAAACTTGATAAAATGGATAATTGGCTTATCCAAGAAAACCATAATCAAGATTCCATCCAAGCTATAGAGGCTCTTAAAAAAGTTCTCTGTGATAATGATCAAGGTATTAATTTCTTGCGTAGTATTACTCACCTTGTGAATTT
>MU228159.1:509893-522369 GCA_018584345.1 Thuja plicata | reverse complement strand
AAGAAACCTACACTAGTGCTGCAGGAAAATAATACATTTATCTTCTTACTGGAATGAATGCTATAAATTGCAACTCTACTAAAACCTATGATTTCAACCTAAAACATCCATTATAACTATTCTTGCAAATACTGCAGGAACACTCACAAGTTACGATGTTGCGGGAATAAATTGTAACTTCTATCTAAAATACTAGAAATGCTGGAAATGAAATCTATTCTATTCTAACCTATTCCACCTCCCAAGTGGGCCCCCTTGGTAAGTTTCTGCTAACCTATGAACATAGAATGTAAACCAAGAATTACTTCATTGCAGTTCAAAAACTCATTACATAAAACAAGACATGAAACTTGAAATAGATTGCTGCAAGATACAACAGTTTTCTTTCAAAAACTTCTGTCTTTCCTTTTTCCTAGCTAACCTCAAACTATCGGTCCAATCCCTATATATAGAGGATCAAAAACTTATTACAAAGATAGAAAAGAAACTATCTTGCTGAAAACATGTCGGAGAAGAAGATGGAAATGCAACAGTCCACGGTGTGGGTAGTAAAGCTTGGGTGACCAGTTCAACATAATGAAGTGCAGAGGGAATATAGGCACACTACATCCCCACATCCTGGAATAATGGCTCCATTGTAGCAGCTGTGTTTCCTGGTGCTGTAATGATCACTCTACCATAGCTGGTCCTCAATAGTCCTCCTTGAATGTTGTCGACCACTCTCCAGCCACTTTCTCTCCTGTCAAGTTAGTTATGATGCGGAAATATTCATGCAACAAGCTTAATCAAATTAAATATCCAGATATTAGAACATAGATTTTGATGGTTTTATGAAATACTGCACTATATGTATAATATTAGCAAAATATGTCCCAAACATCTACCCATGGTTTATCATTTCTATCTGGACTTTATCACAAGTTTTTGACTGGTTAGACTCTCAAATGTTTTGACAAAAACTAGAACAGAGTATTAAAATTATACAAAACAAAGGAAATAATTTGGCCTTATCAGTGCCCAAGTTCATATCTTACTAGATGTTTCTACTAGATATTTGTGACCTATTGTTGCAAATATGGCTAGCTAGGGTTTGGTTTGAGTTGGATCTTTAGGGATCTTGCAGAACTATTATTTTCTAAATTAGTGTTGTAATTGTTTGTAATTTGTCGTAATTGGGAAGGCCTTACAGCCTGACATGTTGCAATAAAGTAAATATTGTTCCATATTTGTTGTCATTGTTATGTGTTTTTGTTGTGTTTCTTTGGTTGAATTAGGGTTTGGAGTGTCCATTATTGGATCCTCCATTACCTTTCCCGCATCAATTTCTATGATCACTAATCCAAAAATTAATTTCAGATTCAGAGTCATTGCACTAAAATTCTATCAATCCAGTAGATTGGATAGTGTCCCATGTATAGAAGTTGATCAAACATGGAAAATAGTGAAGAAGGATCATACTTATGATCTTGCTAAGTTACAGATGACTCAACTCTCCTAGAACCTATCAGCAATTAGGAAGGCAAATAACTCTATGTGTAAGTTCAGTTCCTTACTTATTTGTATATTATTTTATGTACAAAACACTTTTCCTACAATTGGATATTTTGTATGGAGTCAAGACTGACCAATAACAATTCAAATTACTGAGTTCACACAATAGTTAGGAGAGAATTTTGATGTTGTGATGGGTAATTATTTTGCGGAGTTCAAGAAAAAGATGAGACTAAGGAGAAAAATCCTAGTATCACTAGTGGAGAAACATTATAATGATGTTTTCTTTCTAGTTGATACTGAAAAAACCTATGTGCAAGCTGTAGTACCAAGGGTAGCATGGCTAAGGCCATTACCCTATGAAGTAAACATAGATGAAAAATATGTAGCTATCATAGTTCTACTTGCAAAGGAAATTGATAGAAAGGTAAAGACATTTGGAAACTATGATGAAGCTAAATAAAAGATAACTTCAAATTTAAAGGTTGAAACAATGGAGAGGAAGAGAGAAAATTGTGAAGAATCTTGAGAATATTCTAGGAGAATAAGAAGAGGTACCAATACAGATCACAACAAGTCAAGGAGAGGACCAATATAGTGATTGTGAGGAAAGTGATGATGATGTGGAAGTTGGAAAAAAGGTCACTAGTAGAATTGGCACCTTTTTTTGACTAGAAATTGGTCCAAGTTTCTACCAATATTGTTAAAATTATCCACAAATGGCTTCGTCGCTATTTTACTAGTCAAACTTTCGATACATGGTAGAAAAGGTCAAATTTTCTATGCCAATATTGGTTGAAAGTGCCAATTGAAATTGGCCACTTCTAAATGGTTTTTTTAACTAAAAGGCATCGAAATGTTTGGCCTGTCTGACCAGGATGCTAAACCCATGACGCAAAAATTTTGACAAAAAATGGTCGATATGCAGAGCACATCCAACCAAACTGTGTCAAAATGCTTAGCACATCCGACCAGGATGCCAAACCCATGACAAAATATTTCAACACAAAATGGTCAAAAGTTTGACAAAGAAGAAATGTTGCAAAAAAAAACACCTAAAGATAAATATCCAGAGTAATTAGCCTAGATATTTATCTTCAGGTGTTACTTTGCATTAATATATTAGGACAGCAAGCATAACTCTTAATAAAGAAAACCCATTGTATTGATTAAAGAAAATGGTACAAAAGGTGGCCCCAACGCCTCTCCTTCAAAGATAGAAATCAGTTGTATAAATACATGATACCACTACCTATTGACAACAGCCTAGCCCCTATACCTTCTGGGAAAAGTTGCTCATGCTCCTGCATGAGCTCTTCAACTTTGCCAAACTATAATCTTTGATTATGCCCACTTTGTAAATGGACCAGGCCTTCTTCATTAGCTTCTTCTTCCCCTCCACTTATAGGCAAAAGAAATCCAACTTGTATCTTGCCAAAATCTGTGATTCTCCCACCGCCTCCGCTATCTCTATGTAGTATTTGACCGCCATCATTCTACACACCATTCCGATGACTAAAATTGTATGCCCACAAATCTGTGCAATCGGTTGAAGTAGGTCCTCAATGAGTCTGTCATCATAAACATGCCCACCCACCTAGTATTCAACACCCAAGATGACCTCTATGGTTTCTAACTCCTGATCATTGGCCTTTCTGAATATCCTCTTTATCTTCTCTTCTAAACCTTCCTCCAAATTTTCATCTTGATGCATTGGCGTGTGATACCAAAATGGTTTGTCAATGTTGTTCTGCAAAAAGAGAAAACCATGTTTCTTATTTAAAGAGATGGGTTTTTCCATTACCTGTCGGATCCCTGCATCTTGAAAAAAGGGAAAGCTAGGAAATCTAGATAGTGAGATTCAGTCAGATAATAAGGAATAATCCTTAAGCCGAGAAAGGCTATGTGTCATGTCATGAACTACCCATTCCCTTAACACCAATCTTCTTCTCACTGTCACGTCAACCTATGCAGATCACCTTATCTGATGTCATCCCTTGGTATGGATTTTAAATCTTCTAAAATGATTACATGCAGGTCAAGTTGCATCAGATCATCCTGACCGATCACAAACTCTGACACCTCTTCCATCGATCATCCTGACCGATTGCAAGGTATCAAAACATTGATATTAATATCTCATTGGAGGGAAATGATTTGCAAGGTATAAAGGCATATGGTTGACATGAGAATAAAAAGAAAGATTAGTGAAAGAATGAGCATCATAACAGTCCAATGGTATGATTACTAGTTATAGCAGTCCATGCACATGAATAAAACACATTTCTAATGAGAAAAAGACAATGTAAAAGATAACGGTGATTTAGAAGATCCTCTCATGCACAATACATGATAGTCATCAAGTAGATAACAATGAAAGGACCCTATGTATCAATAATACATTGTTACATGACAAACAAATAGTGAATGATTGAAAGAACAACGATGTGTGGAGATCAAGGATAGTGAGTTCATGTAAGATCAAAAAATAGTTCCAAATATATAGTGAAGATCTGTAACTAGATGAAGAACACCAGTTGCTGTTATAAGGGTCAAAGAGCCTTGGTTACCATTATGAAGAACATTGCTATTATATGTAGAAGACATAAGAAATAACACACTTGGTAAAAATGAGAATATATGTGACAAATCCCATATATGAAACAGTGACCAATAATACAAATGCAAAGGTTTTTCATTGTGATGATAATGCTTGCAAAGAAGAGAAGCATTTCAATATAAGGATTGAGTGTTCTTGAAGAGTTCATATGTTGTTACAAGTGATTGTTCTTGAAGGGTTTCATACCTTGTTTTTAGACTTTCTAAAGAAATCAATGTTCACTATCAATGGAAAGTATTCATAGAAGCAATAGTGTTCAGAAATAGTTATTAAGTTTTCATTAGTTGTAACCAACATTGGCGACAACCATAAAAGAAAGTAGAGGATGTAACACTCTCATGAAGAGGATCAAGAAAGAGTAGAAAAAGATGAAATGATTGTAGTAAGAAATAGATTATGTGAAAATCAACATTGATTATGAACATAAAGGTCATGAAGGCCATTAAGATGCAAAGGAAGTTATAGTTATAACTGTGATAGAGGTTGCAATGATAATTGCAAAGTTGTCAAATTGATAACTTTTGCACCTTTTTTTACATTTTATATCAAATGTTGGCTTCCTTGCCTAGATGTGATACAAAATCATGTTAAATGATATTTTAAGACTATTTGGACATATTTGAGGCTAATCTACACCTTTGACCCAAGGTTTGACTCGTTGACCAGGTTTTGCTGTCTTGGGAAACATTGTGCACTTGCTTGGAAATTTTCACATCAATGATCTCTAAAATCTAAAAGATTAAGGAAACATTACACAAACTTTCAAAACGTAAAAAATAGACACTTACGCTCTTAATAGACCTAATTATAGCACCTCATGCATTTTTTTTTTCACCCTTGACTCACTCTTGAGTCTTCAAAATTTGACTTTGACTCTGACTCTGCACACAAAGTCATGAGTGTATATCGTAGATCCTTCATCATGACTTTGTGTGCAGAGTCAAAGTTAGAGTCAGAGTTTGAAGACTCAGGAGTGAGTCAAGGGTGCAAACCAAAAATTGCACTAGGTGCAATAAGGCTAGGATATTGAGAGCCTAAGTGTCTATTTTGTATGTTTTGAAAGTTTGTGTAATGTTGCCTTAATCTTTTACACTTTGGAGATCATTGATGCCAAAAGTGCCAAGCAAGTGCACAAAGTTGCCCAAGAGAGAAAAACTTGGTCAATGAGTCAAACCTTGGGTCAAAGGTGTAGATTAGCCTTAAATATGTCCAAATAGTCTTAAAATATCATTTGACGTGATTTTTTATCACATCTAGGCAAGGAAGCTAGCATTTGATAGAAAATGTAAAAAAGTTGCAAAAGTTATCAACTTTTTTCCCAAAGATGTGATTTGTGTTTTGGCAGTTGCCACCAACCAAGAATTGTTTGGGCCAGTTGGAAAAATTTATCAATATCTATAGTAATCACCAACTATTAAGGTATATAAACAACTTCGAATACTTACGACTTTAAAGCTATTAGTGATGATGATGATGATGATTTTTTATAATCAATGAGGACTTAAAGAACACCATATCTTGTAATGTCACATCAAATAATTAGAAAAACATGAGTAAATGTACAATTATTAACCTTATTTTTTTATGTTAACACCATATTTGATGTTACAGTCCTTACACTAAACTTTATTTATAAGAAGGGAATAATAAGATTTTGCATAATACCATATTGAATATTGAAACAACTTCTAACAGAACAAGCTAACTGAAGTTGCATGATTTTCATATGCTTTATCATTTAGAACTCACTGATTAAGCATCACCTTTCTTCAAAATAATAAAAATCTATGCTATCTTCAGAAATCTACATATTAAAACTACAATTACTGTCTTAACCTTGACAGGAAGGATGGTGTATTCGGTACCAGTTACCACAGTTATTCCTGCAATGTCTAGTACACCATCTCCATAAGCAAGGGGAAGAATTGCAACCACCACTAGAAAAACCCTATCAATTCAACAAATGGAAACACACAACGAAATCCAATTATCAGTGTTAATGTGCAAAGTAATGAGAATTAGAAAGGAAAGATTAGAAATGTGAGAGAAGAAAATCAAACATCCATATGTACCAGGCTTCTTGAGAATAATTCATCACCATTTTTTCTAAAACATTAAAGCTATTGTGTTAAGCTTCAATGTATTAGAGGAGGGAATCTTCTACACTATTTAAGATTACCAAATCTAGCTGGGTTCATGGAACATCCCGACAGTGGTCTGTATTGAAAACACACATTCTTGATTTAGTAGTCACTAAATATTCAAACAAAATACACTCCACCCAAAATATAAATGTAAACATTTCTTTATTAGTTCAACACATACCCTAAAAATAAACCATTACAAGTAGCTACACCACCCACAACAATCCCTACCATTTCACCTGATTGCAGAATAAAGCATCACTCATTAGCTACGTAGATACTATGGTGGCCAAATTTCATCTAGTGATGAATAACTAAAGATTAAATGTTACTATACAATTTAATGGTCAAACATAGTTTTTTTTGGTTTCAAAATTCCTTTGATGTCTAACAATTACTAGTAATATACCATAAACATACACCCATCCCCATTTTTTTTCTCCTATGTTTTCTCATAGTGAGAAGATGGTACTAAAAGATATACAATCAAATGTAGTATAGATCTGTATAATTATAGTAGATTGAATCACTTACTTCTTTAGGGTCTGTAACTGTTGCAAATATAACAATGGTGAGTATGAATGTGGTAATGATTTCCACAACCGGCGATGCCATAGGATGTCCAGGAGGAACATTGACAGCAACATCAATGGAGACTTTTGTTATAATTATATTGAGTGTAGCTGCAGCTGTTATGGAACCCACAATCTGACATATAATATAAATGGGCAACTGAAAATTTCAAAGACTTAAGAGAAATAAACATAGTAAAAGGTCATTTAGAACCCAAAATATTGCATTTGAAGATTTTTTTTTCAAAGATCAAACCCTATTTGTATTTTCTATGCTAGGTTAATTCACCTCCTAGAGAGAAATTTTTCCCATAGCTGTTAAGGCAAGACTAATTACAAGATTAATGTGAGCACCAGAGATATGTCCCATAGTGTAGACTAGTGAAACTATAACCAGTCCAAACACAGTAGCAACCCCAACATGAGTTAAGACCTTATCCTTGGCCTCTACCATAACACAGTAGCAACCCCAACATGAGTTAAGACCTTATCATATTTTTTTTATTAGTTCTCAAATAACTTTCCAGTGTTGGCCTATGAAATAGAATGAGTCAAATTTATGCATCAAATTGATTGAATGGGTAATTTTGGGGATGGAAGACATTTTTGTATACCATAGGAGCTTTAATGTTCATTGGAAATCACTCTACAAGCCAGTGGAGCTGATGCATCCAGATACACTTAGATATATAAATTATTGAGTATATGTAAGTATTTATAATTTCCATATCTATATATGGGAATCTTCAACATGTATTGTATCCATATCACACCTTATATGTTTTCATAAGCTTTGGTCTTCACTAATTCTACCATGCATGTACCAATCATAACTAAACTTGGTTCTTTTTAATATTTCTTAAACCTTAAAAGGGTAATTTGTTATATTGGTTAATGATTTACGTAAAAGGGTAGAATAATAAGAAATACCTATGTCACAAGTGCATAGAGAGGAAGTGTGATATAGTTGCACAAAAACTGCACAGCGATCCTAGACACATGCACAAGAAATCCAGATCAGTCTACATTTGTCTCTAAAACGGAGATGTATTATTGTTGAAATGGAGATGTATTATTGTTAAAATATTTATGTGACAATTTATGTTTTGGGAATGTAAGCTCAAAACCCAATTCAAAGGATTCCCTACATGTCCTGAATCTATCAGGGAAGAACATTGTTTGTCAATAGTTCTAATGGTATATGAGAATGTGGATGAACATAGTGGTTTGTAGTAACATCATTGTGTACACTCACCCCATTGCAACTTTGATCATGATAAATGCAAAATTTTAATGTAAATAGGACCTTAGCCCAAACTCATACTGCACTTGCCAAAAGATGAAGTCCAAATAAGCTTCATTTATACTCGAATATGTAAACTATTCAAATCTATTATTATTTAGGTAACTACTTATTCTTGACCAAATAATATTGTCCTTACCCATATCCATAAAAAGAAAGCTAACTGGAAAGCATTCTGCACAAAATAAGGTAAAATTGTTTTGTTAGTATATCTTCCACTTAGTAACAAGAAAAAAACAAGGAAAACCCATTATTGAACTGGTAGTTGAAAAAAAATCTCCATTGTACTTAATTTTGCTATTCCTAAGCCCATGGTTATGATGTTGTATAAGACATGTAAAATTTCCAATATAAAGTAAGTACTAGTGACAACATGCCACATGCTCAATTGTTTGATCTACAAATCCACTTGAGAATGAAGCCATACCAAAACTACCTTATTGAATAATGTTGTTTGACATATCATCATCCTTACATAAGACATACCTCATCCCCCATGATTACTCCTATTAGAAGCTTGAATCCATTCCATAAAAGGTGGCTCATAAGGGGTCGTGTTGCAATGAAAAATGAAATACACCAATTCAACACACAAAAGAGGAAAGGAAATTTATTCTCATTTGATATCATAGATTCTGAGAAAAGTGAGATATGTATCACTTGCTTCAATGAAGTTGTAAATATTCATTAAATAAATATCAAACTCAGAGTAATATATATAATATTAGGTGAGACTATTAAGACAACAAATAGGTTATAAGCATATATGTTGATTTCAAAATGAAAAGATTCGAAATGGATCTTGTTTTAATGATGCATTTTCATTCTTCCCAGCTTTAGTATATTATGTAATTCAAGAAATCGTAACTAACAATCAACACCCCACAATTCATTGGCAGCTAATTAAACATTTTCTCCCTCTTTTGTCAGGACTAAGTATGTAACGCTATGAGATGACTACAAAGTGTAACATCCTTGTTTGAATTAACACAGACCTAGCTGGCATTACATATATCCACAACAAAATACTATCACCCTTCTTTAACCAAAAGATGATTCCTTTAAAATGTTAATATTTCAACTTAGTTAAGGCACACTTGTTTAACTTCCAATCAACACAGTCTTGTGGATCAAGTTAAAAAGTGGGCATTACATTGACTTAATGCACAATAAAAATTAAAATAAGAGCATAATTACTATTATAATTTTTTAGTGTTTCTAGTTCATCTCCAGTTCATTCCCATGAAGGAAAATTGCCATGTAAAATTGCCAATATAAAGTAATTACTAGTGATCAAGTAAAAGTAACAAGGAAAAAAACAAGGAAAAAGTAACAAGAAAAAAGTAACAAGAAAAAAAACAAGGAAAAACCATTATTGAACTGACGGGAGAAAAAAAATCCATTGTAATTACTTTTACTATTCCTAAGCCCATGGTTATGATGTTGTATAAGACATATAAAATTTCCAATATAAAGATGAAGATGTGGAGTTGGTGCATGCCACCGTGGGAGACAAGAGACCCAACAAGACTGATCAATCCCATTCATTAAATATAAGAGACCCAATGAGAGTGATCAATCCCATTCATTTCACATAGGTATTTGCCAAAAGAATGGTTCTTGTATGTCATATTCAGATAATATATAGAATTTATTATACACAAAAGCATCTTCACATAAATTTCTTCATATACAAAGATCTTCATACAAGATTCTGGTAACTTGGCTTAGTATTCAACTAATATTTCACTACTTTTCACACTGAGCAACAATACTAAACTAAGAGTATAATATAATTTATATAATTTGTATTGAAAGAAGAGGAACCTGATATTGTTCAATGTTGTCCAATCACCTCTTGAGCTCTTTTCCGAAACCCCTTTTCTCAATCCAGCCGCTGCCTCCCATTTTATATTGCTACATAAATGTATACAAAAGATTATCTGATTATATATGGAAATTACAGTTATATAATTTCTAAAATTTATTATACGAATTTTATACTTTTGATTTAGACTGCATGATCATCAATGTTTAGGATCATACTAAATGTTTCATCATCAATGTTTAGGATCATACTAGACATGAGGGACTGCAATATTAAACATAGACAAACATACATGAAAGGATATGAAGATCAAAATAAATCACAATAGTAGGCAAGTTTGAGACTGATAGAGGTTGAAGATGTTGTCCAATGGGAAGAGCTCGACACCAATTTTCCTAACAATGACACATTCAAAATACACTTATGAGCAAAGACCCAGAATGACTGAAATTGATTAAATAATGAAGGTATGTTAGTTTGAGCTTCACTTGGTTTCGAGAATACTTTAATAGTCTCTACTTAACAAGGAAAACCACGTGAAGGTGGAAGCTCATCTAGCCTCACCCCCCTCCCCCTAACATCAATCTAAATTCCCCATTAACATCTAATTACACACTTCACTCATTCATTCATCCATTTATGAATGATAACATTCAATCAATACAATCGAATAACATTCACTTATATGATATAACATTAATCATTAATACGCAACACTAATCAAGAATTCATTAACACATAACAATATTCATTAAAATGGCATAAAATTCAATATTAATACGCAACATTCATAGTTAATTACTTAAAGTTAATCAAACAAGTTTTATCAAAGAGCATTTTTAAGAAATCATTTCTTTTTTTATTTTTTCTTAGATTTCTTAATCTGGAAAAGCCTTCCAGGAGCATCAATATCTTCCTCCTCATGTGGCTGTGATCTCAAATTATGGTGCTTCCTCATGTTTTCAAGAGCACTAGACTGCTGCACTAAAGGGGGGTCTATTGCAATAACAAGTAAATGGGTTAAATTTGCATACTTTTTTTACTGTTACATGTATTTCAATAACCAGTAGAACATAACATGCATTTTTCTTTACCTAACAATGCCACATCATGTATAATAACATTTTGATTTTCCACCACTTCAACATGCTCAACATGCTCTAGAATATTCAAAAAAAGGTTACATAGCCAATTTCAAATAAACATGTTAAATTCTATTAATAATTACATAATTTATTTCTAATAGAAAATTAATACCTCCACCACTATGATGCACATCATGTACAATAACATTTTGATATGTCGTCACCTCAACATGCTCAACATGTTGAACATGCTCTACATGTTGAACATGCTCTAAAATATTCAAAAAAAGGTTACACGGCCAGTTGTAATTAAAGATGTTAAATTCTATTAATAATTACGTAATTTATTTCGAATAGAAAATTAATACCTCCACCACTATGATGCACATCATGGCCTTCATCACACCTAGGTTCTATGATAGGATTTGAAGGCTGCAGTGAAATGTCATGCGCATTGTTATCATGAAATAGTCAATTTATGTTTGAAATTAACTGTTTAATTGGATTTACTTTTCATTTGACCAATTTACCTGTGTCTCATCTAGTGCAATAGATTATTCATTATGGATTTCAGATTCTTGGCATAGGTGTGCAGCCATGACTTTATAGCCTTCCTTCAAGGCTATTCTTTTGTCTTCATCTGTGGACTCTAAATTGAATTCTATGCCCTGTATTTAATATTTAATATCATCACTTTTGCATGTATGATTTGATTAAACAAAATTATTTTCAACCTTATATATAAAAATTTGATATGAAATTCCAATGCTGCTACTTACAAGTTGAGAGTGAAGTTTCATATAGCCACTAGAGCCAAGTTTGTGTTGGCCAACCTTTTGTAATATCTCTTCCGTAGCTTTTGATGTGTCTTGCAGTCTATTTAAAGTTTGAAACATGTTAGAGTATATATTTACAAAGATCACTAATTAGTGTATGATTACATTCTACTTAATACTATCACAACATACCTTCTTTTGCCATCTTCTGGTTGAATTCCTCTATCCTTTAGCCTTTTCTATTTTGCATCTTCCATTATTTCATTCCACTCCATTGGTGGAATCATATGAGGACACTCGTACTTTGTGTTAGCCTTTAGAGCCCTTCTATATTGGTCCCTCACAGTATTTATGTGTTTGGATGCTTTTTTAAGAATCAGGTCACAGTCAAAATTTTTATTTCCAAAGAGGTCCTCTAAAGATTTAATGAGCTGATTTTTTAAGTCAGTATCATGTTCATTCCACCTTGTTTGAAAAAACAAAATTGTTAGATATCATAACTTTAATATAGTACAATAAATGGAAGATATGAAAAATATTGTACCAATATTATGAAGCTACGTACCTTTTACGTATGGTGGGCCCAAATAGCTTCAATGTCATTTCAAAAAGAGTTTCATAAAAAACATCATTTCCTACAAAAACATCATGGGATTA
>MU228159.1:464349-509506 GCA_018584345.1 Thuja plicata | reverse complement strand
TTTGCAATGGATAAAGATTAAATGGGGTACTAGAAGCATCCCAAACATAAGTTGAGTCAATAATGCATACAAAGGTTAAATGAATGGTTAAAGGTTTAAGGATTATTTACATGAAGGTTGTGCACTAAAACCCTCACCATATTGACCATGATCCATAGGTGTCAAAAAATCATGTAAGAAGAACACATCATATTTTAGATCATGATCCATAAGATAGTATAAAATATAAACATGTATTGAACTTTAATTATTGCTTAAGATTAATTATTGCTTACATTCATACACTTGACTCTACGTATCAATTCATCTTTGAGTGCCTCTGTCTCCTCAATTTTGTTTGGAATCATCAAAAGGTTAATAATTTCTTTAGTATATTTATTTTGAATCTGAGTAACCATGAACACAGGGTTAGAGCTATGTTCGATGTCATCTAAAAATTGTGCCTCAATTTTAGATCGCAATTGATCTTCTATCATTTGTGCTTTTCCCTATCAATAAGTATCAAGTTGTGACATCAATATCAGTAAAATTATATCAAAATAATTCCAAAGCCATAAATAAAATAACATAATAATATGACTTATGTTTCTATATAATTTTTAGAACTACACAAATTAAGGTTTACCTTTGATGAAGAAGGTGTGTGAGGAACATCCCCGCCTATGTCTTGTGGTCAATCCATGTCGCCTTGTGATAAAGATTAGTAATTCTTAGCAATCAACAATGAAATGAAAGTAATAAACTTACCCAAAAAAATTATTAATAAAATAGTAGATTGTATATTGGAGTCAATATTAATTGGAGGCAATTGGTTTAAATTTTATACTTACCAGTCCCATGATAGGGAATTTTTTTGTATCTACATGATTCAAATTGTAATCTATTAGAAGCTCTTCCCCTACACTTATTGAATTTATTACACATACAAATACACAATTTCCCTTGCGTGCCTCGAATATGCAATTTGGCCGCTTATTAGTTGATACAGGTCGAGAACTATTTATAAAACCTGAAATATTCCCTGTTACTTTTGGCCTTCCATCAATATACATAACGAGCCTTTTAGTTTGATCATTTTCTTTGCATTGTATATAATTTTCTGACAATGCATACCTATGCATACTATTTTTATATTGCACAATCTGCATCCAATTATTGTAATTGTAACAATGTCCCACATACTCCATCAATTCAACAACTTGATTATAACTGAACTTTATGCCATCCATGGAAAATAATCCCAAACCATGTAATGAAGATGGAGCTATGCGATATATCATTTCATTAACAGAAAAATTAGTGTTAACTGGAGGTAATTCCTTAGGTACCCATTCTTTCTGAAGATGTGTGCCCCTTAGGGGAACCTTCCTATTGCCATTGGTCTCATTATCATAAGAACATGACCCCCCCCAATAAGGAAAAATTGCATTCGTTTATTGATTTTTCTTCTAATCTTTTGACCTCTAGTTGATCTCCCTATTTTAGACCTACTAGATGTCTCACTTTTGTCTTCTATTCCCACATTTTCCTCACTTGAGGAAGATAGATCAGACAAATACCTATTTGGTGATACTTGACTCCATGAAATGAGAGACATAGTAGGATCTATATATTTTTTTGACTAAAGAGAAGGAAACCAAATAACAAATTATACCTGTCAATCCATGTCAAAGACATTTAATTTTCTGCATATGTAAATCATTTATCTTAAGTTAGCCAAAAATTAAATGATATGTAAGCTACAAATTACATAGAAGACAAAATTTACATGATGCAAAATATACTCCATGAGATTAGAGTGCAAGACATAATAACTTAATTATAAAAACATACTAGTCAAACAAATTGCTATGAATAAATCAATACCTCATATGTGACATTGATCATGCCTTGACTGCATACATTCCATTGATCATGTTATTGATCATCCTCTTCATCCATGTCATCATCATGACTATCATCATCATCATCATCATCATCACCATCATCATACTTGTCACCTTGATCATCGTCATCGTCGTCATCATCATCATGACCAACACCACCACCATCTTCATCACCATCATCATCATCTTCATCACCATTATCATGACCATCCTCATCATGACCATCATCACCTTGATCAAATCCATCTTCATCACCATGATCATCATCATCATCACCATCATCATCAACAAGACTAGAATCATCATCATTTTCTCCTTCTTCTTCTTCTTCATTGTGTAACAGTCATTCTTGATCATCATTTACTTCATCTTCTGATTCTTCAGTATCTTCTTCTTCCATCACATTATACTTTACCCCGAGATGGAAATAGTTTTCACGATTTCAAACATGGACAATGTTCTTGTGGAGATTATTGGTGACACAAAATAAATAAAATAATCAACAAGAAAAATAAGCAAAAAAATATATCTATTTTGAATTCTAGAAAGATCTAGCCAAGACTAATATACAATAATGTGCAAATCAACTTGAAGGGGGAGTGAAAAGGACATGAGAAGGTTGTAGATAAATTAACCAAAACAAAAATAGTGTAGAGGATGGAATATATATTTAATTTTTTATTATTTTGAGAGAGGAATCTAGCTTATAAGGATTTTATCTAGAAGTTGAAATTAATTAAATGGAATGGAAATAAGAAAGAATGCAAAATAGTTAGCCTTGGATCAATTAACTAAAACCAAAATAGTATATAGTAGTGAAGAAAAGACAACTTCATTTTATTTTGAAAGTGCCAAAGAATAGTGATATAGGATTACTTGTCTTGATCCATATCAACTTCTTGATGGTCAAAAATTAATATTAAAACATATTTAAGTACAATGGGGTCATGAGGTATTCTCCTAAGTGTGATGCTATCATGATGCCAAAAGTGGCTATTTGAGAGAGAAGAAGGGGATTGTCTTAAATTGACACAAAGATGGGGACTTCTTCTTTCAAGACAAGAAAGATGCTTTCCTTTCTACTATTGAAAAACATTGGTTGAAGGTGACTAAGAAGAGAAAGTGCCAAATTCCAATACATTTTTAGATATGATGCTTCAAAGAAGACATTTCTAATATTATCATCCTATGACCTTAATACTTTTGGATATTAGACTGACAACTTATTAAAATCATTATGATGCTTCAAAGAAGACATATAGAAGTAATATGAGAAACATTATTCTATGGTCTTGTATTTCTAATTAAACTTAAAAAAAACAAAAATTAAGTTGTTGAGTTTTTGCCAAATTTTCACTGAGTTTTTGCCTTGTTATTTTTTGAGCCTTTGCAAGAAATTGTCAGAGTCTGAATATTTCAACTATGATCTATTCCATTAAATTGATCACATGACACATCATAAGTTAAAGATAAATATTATAAATAGCTTGTGGACAACACATTACATGACTTCATTTCAGGGACTACAAAAATCTCAAGGCTATCATTAAGTGTCTATTGAAGTAAAGTTGAAAACATGCAAGAGATATTGTGGAGTTATGAATTATTGAAAGAGCTTGGTAGTTTACATGAGCAATCATCTATGCTTTATGGATGATCAAATTATCATTCAAACCACTCACAATCCTATCATCACTGCTAAAAACATAGCATACAAAGTTTATCGCTACATCAAACAACATAATTAAAGGTGATGTTATTAAAATGATTTGTTATTATCTAGCTGGTGTGACCCAAATTATATTGTAAAAATATTAAACAAATAATCTACAAATTGTTACTCTGAGTAATTAAGAAAGGTAGATCTTTTACTTTGCACAACTAAATATTCTAATCTTATGTTTTTTTTAACAAGAACATTTTCAAGATCACGAGCAAGCAACACAACAGTCATGTTGCATATGGCTGTAATATACAATTTTAAATATGAAAAAAATGAAAGTTATACTGACAATTTGAATTATGTAGAAAACTATTGTCCTCAAATGTAATAAAAAATTATGGCAACTTTCTTCACTTCAATAGATTGAATAACATTTTTTCAGTGATATGGTTCACAATGGAGCTGATAGAAACAACAATACATTTTTGTTACTACCAGAATCTGAAACATTCACTTTTGAAGTTGTAGATGAACTAGTGAAAAATATTGCAGCAATAACTAGAATTATTGAACAACTAGGAAATTTTGAAAATGAAGAGCATGTTGATGAGTTGAACATATTTAATGCATTGTACCAGCCAATGAGTTCCTCTGAAGTTATCTAAGTCAAGGATAACCATCTTTTTGAATTCTATGATCCAAGACTGTCTCTTTCTTCTTCTTATAATGAACAAGCTGAACTTTCTCTTGTAAGTCGCTCAGAAGAGATGGGAATTAGTGACAAGTCTGAGATAGAAATTGATGAGAAAAAGAGGGAAGATCAATTTAACTTTAAATTGGATAATCATGAATAAGAAGAAGATGGCTATCCTTATATTTCTCATATTCCAAGTTGGTGCTTGGGTTCCTCAAATGATAATATTTTTTCTCCATTGCAAACTACAAAGAAGTTGAGACTGCAGGGTTATCTTTAGTTAAAGATGATAAAATAGTTGAATTAATTACAACCTAGTATACCAAGGCTATTTTAATTGGTAGTGATCTTGTTTTTGCTAGAGTCCATGGCATTGGTGGCAGTCCTAAATTTTATTCGACTAGAGTTGATGTGAACCCAGACTTGCATCTGATACGATTGTGTGATACAATTTCCAATTATAGTTAGTATGATTTCATTCAAGATCTTAATTTTTTAAAGCAATGTACAAAGGAGTGGCTAGTGACATGCAAGATTATATACAAGAAGCCATAGAAGTATATGATGAAAAATGGTTGATTGGTCATGAATTTATAAACATATTTTTCTTCTACGAATTGAGTCTTCTTTGAGTTTGCATGCTATAGTCAAGTCTACAAGAGCGATATGAGGATGCATCATTTTATTGTGGTGGATCTAAATTCTACCATTTTGTCGATGACTTTGCATGAGCAGTTTTAGTTATTTGGAGGCTGGGTTTTCTTGCCTTATATATATTTAATAAAATTTGGTTGTGTCTAGTTCCCATTTTTGTCTTTTTTATTTTTTCCCCCCATCTCCTTGCTCTTTTTCAGGCTATGTAATCTTTCCCCTACTATGATCTTTGACTTTGTAGCTCAATGGATCATCAAATCCTAATTTTGTCCTTCATAATCCCTGACAATGTTTGAAAACCACCCAAAAATCCTAAAATTAAGTCTCAAAAAAGGGTGAAATTAGAGTTTAAGAAGCTCCACCTTTGGTTTTTGTGGTCACAAAGAGGCTCAATATGATACAAAAGAAGGTGAAGATGAGTTTCTTCTTATGGTTGGCAGCATGTGAAAATGGTTCTAAAACCATTTGGAACAATCAATGAAGTGCTTGTTGTGGTTAGTCTTATTCTTGCAAAATTATTGAATAAGATTTAGATTACCAATGACATAGATGGAGTGATGGGTAAATTTAAACATATTATTCTTACTTGGAGAAGAGGACTCGCTTTTAAAAATTAGATTGTCAATTAGTAAATTGTCCTTTCTTCTTCAGAGCTTCCTACTAATGATTTTTTAAGAGATCCATTATCCCATGAATGGTCATGCTTGGCTGATAAAAACCTAACTCAACTGCTATTCCTTCAATTGATTTTAGGCAATCCCAATTTTTAGCAGAAATAACATTCTTATCAAATAAACTACACCCAAATGAAAACCATTTTACAAGCCTAAAAATTACCTGTTTGAAGTCCATAACACCAGTTTGAAACCAAAAAGTTAACATCCAAAATAATCAATACTTCTATATGTCTTCCTATCTTTTCTATGCAATTGCAAGTATGAAGGCATGGCCTAGTCTACAATCACAAGGATTCTAGGATTATACAATGCAGATTAGCAATTTATATTAACAACTTCAACTTTAAATTAGTAACAAGAACTTCAAACAGGTTAATGATGTCTTACTGGTGATCACTACTTAAGAATATATGGTTTTCAGGATAATCCTTTCAAGATACCTCACTACTTAAGTAATAACCTCTTATGGAGGCAAATGGGCTCAATTAATAAGAAGTGTAAGGAAAGAAAGAAGGCATTGTACCCCTTTCCTTTGAATCTAACCTATTATACTTGTCAATCTTCTTTAGACGAGAGATTGAGAGATATTTGGCAAAGATAAGCTTACATTTCTAAATGACTAGAATATTTTTTGAAAACAAGAAATATGTTAAAGATCACTTACATCTTGGGCCAACATATATTCATGTACCCAATTTAGAGGAATATTTCTAAGGTCGTGCCAGATCAACAGTGGAGTAAATCAAAGCTTTCAATCTAGAATGGGATGTAGATGAGAAGATAATGGCCTGGAAATGTAGGACTAAGTAATGGACTTGTAATGTCCCCGGTAGGAATTTCATATAATTTATTAGCTTCCTTAATCTTATGCCATCTAATCTTGTAATTGTAATTGAAGTGTGTAATATAATTTCTTCACCATATCTCCTCACTAAATTTACTCCTTGATTATATATATATATATATAGAATATTAATTTTCTCTATCACATAATGCTGACTGAGTATCTATTTTGTGGAGAACACTGATTGGATATTCCAATTCCTCCTTCCATATGAAAACAATCAAAACTATACTAAAAATACTAAATCAATTCCCTACATGATGAGCCAAGATGCCCAGCATGATCACTTCATGAGACATCAATATTGTGCATCTATATTCTAGAAGATCGGTAGCTCTTTCCATCTGTCTTGATAAGGACATATTGTAATATCTTATAAATAATGAAATTATGCATAGAAGGGAAGTCATCAGATGACCGCTATGTTTGCACTAGGTGGATACACATAGATCCCAAAACTTCCCTCTCTCCATTATGAAATCTCTTTCTATCTTCGTTGAGTGCCAAAATCTATTGTGGATTTAACCTGACTATACTTCCAATTATTAGTGCATTTGGCTCTTGACTTTAGTGTATGTCTATCGAAGGGTCTCCTCCCTTTTCCCTATCATAATCCTCTCATCTTTGATTGGTAGCTTATTTCTCTATTGTGGCCAATTCTGAGTATTAATGCTTCTGTGTAGACTAGTCAATGGGAGTAATTGCTGATGGGAGTTGTGTTCGATGGGTGATGTTACTTAGTCAACACTCATAGTCCATTCTCCCAATTTTCCCCATTACATGAACATATCCCATCAAATCTAGGGCTACAACAATTGGGGGAGGTGACAAAGAAGATCATAAGAAGGTGATAGAATTGAATAATATACATGGAGGAGGAAGCTTCAGCCAAGAAATTATAAATAAAGAAGGTACTAGTTCAAGATGAAGAAGGAATCTCTTAGATCTCCACCATAGATATTTGTGGAAGGTATCGAATGGGATGGATAATGCCAGGGCAACGACTATAAAACTAACCCTAATCAATCTACAGAGAATAAAAAAATCTATCTAAGATAGCAGAGAAAGAACTTGAAATACACAATGTAGAAAATAATTTCAAGCAAACAATGACTTATAATAACAATATCAGATGCACAGTCGATCCCTCCTCCCGCCCGCGAATGCTTCGGTAAACAATGAGTTTCAATTTTCACTTTTTTTTGTTTATAATATGCATTTGTCGATTATGCAACTTTTTCTTATCCCTTAAGAAATTTTGACCAAATCATGCCCATAAACAAAAAAAAAGAATCTATTAAGCCTAAAAAGGCCTTGGTCCAAATTAAAGGTCAAAAATTGACCTCAAATGTAGTAGTGGGTCAAGAAAGTGATGGTTTCTGAGCCAGCCAAGAAGAGGAGTTCACAATAGAAATCTACTCTGCTATCACATCTTGACTGAGAACCAAGGCATCAACAGTTACTATATCAACCAAGCCACCAAAGAAGGAGTTGGTAAAGTACATTGAAGGGGTAAGATCAGGGAAGAGAAAACAAGTTCAAACTGAATCTGATCCAAGTCACCCTAAAAGGAATCCAAGAAGAAAATATATTATGGGAAAAGATGAAGAAGATGAATAATTGATAGAAACTGAGGACATCAACAAGTTCAAAGTTGCAACACATAAAAATCCTTCTAATGTTGATGAAATTTGTCACAACATCCAGAATTTAGTGGGTTTGTCATGTTTTAAGTTTATTAAGTTTGAGAAATTAAGCAAAACTGATAAGGCAAAGATAGAAGCTATGATGGACATGTTAGTATTATATAAGATGAAACCTTTGGAGATTAGGAACCTAGTCCCTGATCAACTAGCAAATGAAATTGATGAGAGATGGTAGCATGCCATTATGATAGAAAGATAAATTAGAGAAGGAGCATTAGCTCAAATTATGCCCAAGTTAACAAAGAAACAGAAAGAAAAATTTATAGATCAATATAGGAATAGATTCATTCCTAAATTGAGAGCCTATTCCATACTAAAGAATGATGTAGAAGGTGTTGTGCAACAAACCCAAAGGATATGGAAGATCATCTTTGGATTAATAGTTGACAAGAATAAAGATGAAGGCACATCTAAACAAGTAGAGCTTGACAACAAAGAAGACATTGATGAGCTAGATAATGTTGAGGATAAGAAGCATGATGGTATTGAATATGAAATGATTGAAATTGTTGAGGATGAGTTCAAGAAATATGTTGAAGATGAGATAAAGGATAAGGTTGAGGAAGAACAAATTGAGGACTTAACAGTTGATGAGGGAACACAAGGTTTGAATATCGAGGAATAGGGTAATAAGTCACTCATAATTCTAGATTCACCTACCGAGGCCAACCTTGTAGACAATGCAGAGGGAGATAAAAGAAAAGAAGAACAAGAAGATAAGTCAGCATTAAATATCTCCAAATCACTTGAAGAAGTCACAGAGGTGACCAAGACTCTTGAGACTGAGGAGAAACAAGAACCTAAGGAGGAAGAGGCCATTCAATCATTGGTACAATTACCTAATGTTATGCCTCTGGTATTTACTGAAGTTAAGAGTGTTGATACATCTGACAAGCATATACTTAATAATCAGAAGGAGATAGTATCAATCAGTGGTGATACTAGTATTTTGACAGATGAACACAAATTGAGTAGTAGATCACCAAAGCCAATTAAGAAGAAATCACATAAGAAGAAGAAGGATAAGAGATCTGAATTTACACTTGATGAAGTTATAGTCATTCCAAAATGGGATAGTGATAACTTATCTTACAAGCAGATGCTAATCTTGCAGGACTTTACTGAATATGAAGAGGAAGCAATAAGAATTGAAATGAGAACATCAACAAAAGAATCTATTACATGAAATAAAGGAAATATTTGTTAATGAATTTGAATTTCAAGACCTAAATGAGAAGGAACCTATCTTGGAACAACCTATTTATATTGTTCCAAAGGTGAACACTGATGATATGGATGCAAATGAGAAACTCCTGCAATGATCCAAGAGAAAATTTGAGACCAATGTACTTGAGAAATTTATAGAAAAGCTTATCAAGAATTAGGTTGCACTTTCTGATCTGGTAAGCAACTTGGAATAATTGATAGAGAATGTTCTCTCTTTGTACAAACAACTATGCGACACTGAATTCTTTACAATAGAGAATCAACAGCTTAATCAGAAGCTACAAGTAGATTTAAAGTCAACAAGAGAGTCACTAAGCATGGATACAAGTTCAAGCTCTTTTCATTTTAGTAGGTTGAAATATTCCCAAGGGAGACTAGCCAATCTTATGGCTTGTTAGGGATTTTTCTTGTAGAATCTTAATATAGCATTAATGCTTGACTCTATGACTCCCAACTCTTGATTCCAACAAGAAAAATACTAACACAGATTTAATCCTCCTTCACTTTGAGCTCCATAGACTCGGGCAAGTATACCTCTTGTGACTTACTGCTTCACAGTAAATATTCCAGTGGATTAAGTTTCTTGAACACTAATATTCAATATTCATACATGAAAAAGTGTAAAATAAAGATTTCATTTAGTTTAAAGATAGATAGGAAACCTTAACCCAGACAAGTGCCAAATCCTAGAGTACAGATTCAATGAGAATGCGTCTCAACAATATCAAATTCATCAAACTAACTGAAACCCAAACAAGATGCCTTACAACTTGCTCTCTATAACTCAAATCTTAAATCATCAGATTCATATATAATTTATAAACCCCCTAAAATATGCTCATAGGAATTACGCTCCCCTTAGAAGTAACCTGAAAACATATATCAAAACTTGCCTTACAAGTCTATGAATTTAAAATGCCTTACAAATTAAATTCATAAGAATCCAAACATACATATGAAGACAATAAAAAATAAAGCATGGATCCCAAAGATATTTCCATTTATTAGAATAACTTAAATACATTTTGTATCTTCTCAGACTTCTAGATTTCAAGAAATAAAGTCTAGACCAGAACTGGCAATCCTGTCTTGATTGATCAAAAAATTGTCTGACCCTTTTTACAATGAAGAATAAAGAAGATATAGAAGGGGAAAGACACATTTCAACCCTAATTGACACCTGTCTACTTCCAAAATGCCTTTGTAAACATCTTCTCCTTTACCAAAATACGATTTGATTTTCTCCAAGTTCTTTTAACAAACTCTACCCACTTTTCCCATTGAGAAACCTCTCATGAAAGCATATTTTCAGTGTGAAATAAAAGATTTCAAAAGACAATAATAAATATTCAATTTTTAATCTACATACTTTTAATCCTTTCATTTGTACACAATTTCATTTTAACTTGCATTTCTCCTTTTTGCACATTTATGCCCAGAACTCACCAGATTTTGCCACATGTCATTTCCTGATTTGTTCAGAATTATAGTCGTGCCTTCCTGGGTTCATTATAAAATTTAGAGATCAATCCACCTCTTGACCTCTGAATGTTTGCACTTTAACTACCAGGATCATGAGATTCGGAGACTGGACTATCTCCTGATCTTTGAATATTTTCTCTTTGACTGTCAAGATCATGAGATTGGGTGACTAACCATTCTCCAGGTCTTTGAATGCTTCTGCTGACTGCAGTCATCTTCTGAGACTTGGTGACTGGGCTATATCTTGATCTCTGGATGTTTGGAGCTTAACCACCATGATCATGAGATTGGGTGACTAACTGCATCTCTGGATCTCTAAATGATTCTTTTAACCGTAATTATATCTCAAGATTGGGCGACTGGGCTATCTGTTGATCTTAGAATGTTAGCACCTTAACCACTAGGATCATGAGATTTAGTGACTAACTGATTTCTAATAAAATTCTTGACCGCCTCTCCAGATCATGGAACACTTCCTCTTTTCCATGTCATCGCTGCTACGTCACTGCCACCTTGATTACGAAGGCCCCGCCAAATTTTTTTGTTTCTGAAGTCACCAGTTGCATAGGCATTCCACCAAGGTACCACCTACACATGATCATGTGGACACCAACAGCCACCTACTCTTTCTTCATATTGTTAAATACTAATATTACCCCCTACCCCATAAGTGTGGGATAATTGTTTTAAATTTTGTTTTAAACACTACCTTTTTGTGCATCAAAATAGCTTTTCCCAACCAATTTGAGGGCATACATAGACACCCAAGCATGTGTAGGCAAAGAGCTCTCTAGCTCTTACTTCATTATGCATTCGAGTATTTTTTTATATAAACGTTGATATTATTCCACCCACCTTTCATGTGGGACTAAAAGTCATAAGGTTTCTACCTTTTAAAACTTGTTGCGCATCTGTGCATGCTCCCATCATGCATAGGGAGGGAGGAAAACATGGAAATACACTTGCCAACATTCCCTATGCAGCCTTCCAGTTGATATCCATGTGCAACCCTCCTTTTCTGATTTCATGCGTACCATTTTGCATTTTTAATCATGCGTAGCCTTTCTCTCTTCATCATGCGCAACATTCTAAGGCATTTACACCTTCTAATTGCATTTAATTTGAGTTTCTAAAGTCTCCAATGAGTATAACCTTGCGCATCCTTCTAGATGTCAAATCTTGTGGAATTTTGCATTACACCATCTTCAAGCCATGCGCAGCCTCCTTGAACGAATGTGTCGCCTCCTTTTAACTCCTCTGCAGTTTGCTAATTCATTTTCTTGAGAGTTACTAGAGTCTTTATTCACAAATCCATGCGCTGCATTTTAATAACCATGTGCACTCTCCTTAGGAGGAGTCCACGTAGCCTTCACTTTCTCCATTACATAGGCTCTTACTTACTCCATTGCGCAGGCTGCTAATCTGCATTTTCTTTTGAAAATTTCAAGTCTTGCGTAGGCTAGGAGAGTGCTGGAAAGGTTGTGGGATTTGGTTTTTAAACTTTCCAATGCATTTGTTAGAAAATTTATAAATTCCTTACCATTCTACAAACCCATGTGCAGCCTCTCTTTATTATCTCCTATGTAGTATCACTGTGTTTCTCAACTTCCATTTGGCATAGGTAGGGAACTTTATTAGCAATGGTTGTAAGAATTTGGAGTTACACATGCAAATGCATTTGCAAGAAATTTTTAAAATGGTTTCACAAAATGTTCTCTTGGAGACAATGTTGTGCCAAGCTACAACAAATCAAGGTATAGAAGTGTTCAAATGAAATTAGAATGGACTGAGAGCATATTTTGGATATTCTACTTATTTCAAATATAGAAACTCTCAAGCATCACCCCACAGGGAAAAAGTGCATGCTTCATTTAAAGATTAACCACTTCCTGGAAATTCTCTATGTGTTTTCGTGGTGGAGATTTTTTTAATACATCTAATATAGAATTAACTGAACTCTTATCTTTTGTGTGAATTGGAGTATTGGGTTTTGAATTTCTAATTCTCAATACAGATTGTTCATAAGATGTATTGTAAGGTAACTTATCATTTCAAAATTTGTACCCTTAAGACTAGATATCTACTAGGAGCCATAGAATTTTTGGACCTCTACTGTCGTAATATTGTCAAAATTTTATCAAGTGCCGATTTACCTTTTACAATGGACATTTGGACAGTCTGACCTTTATCATGATTATCTTCTTTAGACCTTGAATCTAATTTTAGGTGAGAAGTGACTACTACACTTACACTAACTGCATCAACAAATTGGATTGGTCCAACATTGAACTCCACCTCTGTAAGGAAACTCAAGTGCAGAAACAGCTTCCTACACTAATCTCTAAAGGAAAGTATTATGCAAATTATTTTAAATCCTTACAATTTCAGATTCATTAACTACTTTAACAAAGATATTGCAACCATATACCATGCATACAGAAAATAGAGAATGACACAATGATTTACCCTGGGGAAAACCTTTCGTTAAAAAACCCCAGCACTCCAAAACCTGCATAATGTATTATCTTCAACATAATGGTTACAACACACTTGCAATGCAAGTTCTTTCAGGAGACAATCGACACACATAGACAAATCCAATAGCACCATATTATACCAACAATACACTCTTTTGTATCCATTTTTGTAACCCTAAAAAATGCTTATATCATTGCGCTTTCCTTTTTAGGGCAACTCCCAAAGATAGTTGTATTAGGGTTTTACCATTCTCCAAGAAAATAGGAACCCTAAAATTTTTATCAGTTGCCTCATGTCATTGCATGTCTTCACCTGTCATTGAAATCTACTAGAAATAGCTCTTACATGTCATAGGAATCCTTCATAACCATTTCAGCCATGATCTCCTTACACACAATTCAAGATGCTGACACATCAAGTAGAGTGACACATCAACATGCCAAGTAGACATGTACACTCACACTTAATTACATTATTTGCAAGAAATACATTTTACAAAACAAATAATAAGAATAGGAATTATCCAAGGTTGAGACACCTTATTCCTAACAACTTCAACCTGTTCCTAGTCCTTGTAAATTCTGGTTATCTTTGATATCTCTACAAAATTGATCCCATAGATGACAAGTGGCCTCTAGAAGTGGCTTCAAAAAGTGATCACATGACCTCCTGTAACATTTAGATCTTGAGGACTAGGATATTTACATGTTTATTTTTACCCCACAAAGAAAACTCTCAAATGATGCCTTTTGAGAACAAAGATTTTAATCTCCAAATTTGACCACTTTTACAAACTACAAAGGTATTTGCAAACATGATGGAAATTGATCCTGGAACCAAATTTGAAAGAAAACCAAACCATGCCTTGAGACTCTCCTACTGATCTTGGTAGTAGAACTTCATACAAGGTGTATAGATCCACAACTGGCATCTCAAAACAACCATCTAATTTTTTTGTTACAATTCTCTGAAAGTGGTTGTTCTGCAAAATCAATTTTGCCAACACTGGGAATTTGCATAAATTACTTTTGGATCTTCCCTTGCAAACATAGAAAATTATGACTTGAAGACTTGTCACTAAATGTGGTAGTACATTCATATACAAAGAGCATAATGAATCAACTCATTTGTTAAAATGTTGAACCGAAACCAAAATTTTAGCCTGTAAAGTTAGCCCTCTAGAAAACTTTACTGCTGCACTCACTGAAAATTGAATAAGTCCTAATTGGATTTGACTTCACAAACCAATCAAATGCACACCTTAAAGTCTGAAAGTGTGGGAATGGATTCACTTTCACATATAGAATACAAGCCTTCCATTATTTATCTTTTCTGATCAAATGGTTAATCAAAGTTAACCCCCAAATTCAGTCTCTTACTAACTTTCTAAATTCAAAATCAGTGAAATTCCATAAATCTGATTTGGAATCGACTGAGAAAACTGACCAAATGGATTGACCAAGATCCAAAAATATTGATGAAGATACACTGCCATGATTATAATACAAGGTACAGTTAATTCCTTATGAAATCCAACCAGGTGCAAATTGTGGGACCCTAAAGTAGGGTACTTTGTAATTCTACAAATTACACTCAGAAAATTAGAATAAATTACAAATGGAAAGGTTATGGAAAACTTAACCTATAAACTCACAGGGATCTATAGATGGACATGGAGATTAAATTTCATTCCTAAAACATCTTGGAAAACTCCTTATGCTATGAGTATCAACCGGGCTTAAGATGCAGACATCAAAAGTGGGTCACTTAGTAAAAATTGGAAACGTGCACAAGTGCAGATTTGGGTCAACACCTCCAAACAGTTGTCTCAAAAACATACCCAATCTGACTTTTCAAAGTTCCAACCCTCTATAACTACTCCATGAAAGGTGCTAAACACACTCTACAAGTGTTTTCTCATAAAAATCTTGGGGTCTCTTTTTACTTGCACTCAAAGTAGGCCTTCTTCACAAGTTTTTAAGGGCATTGACTTTTGCCTTAGAGAAATTTTCAACTTAGTCACTCCAAATTTATCCAAAAATTAGATTTCCCATAATGGCTCTGATGGGGGATGCATTCCCCCTATGGGCATGCAGGGGACTTATAATCTCATGGTAGAGTAGACCATTCAAAAATAATCAAACTTACTCTCTTCATCTCGAAAACTAGGGTCCTTATTGAAAACCAAACACCACACAACTGAAAGCAAAGCAACTATACAAACATGCACACTATTTACAGAAGGCCCAGAGCCTCAAAACTGAAATCATCCCTTATCTCTATCAAACATCTAATTTCCATCCCCATAGATCAAAGGTAAGTTGAAATCATTACTTCTGGAAACATGATCAAAGACACTGCCATATATCTTCAGCATATCACATAGAATGTAATCAACATACTCACCATCAACCAGCAACATAGATTCAAAAAATTGTCGATCATGTTGGTCATTCTGCAACGCAAAAATGTCACACCTTCTACCATAATTAAAAAGCTAAAAAGAAAAATACTCCAACTCCTTCTCATAGCCAGATTCAAAGATATTATGAATACTAGTTTGCACTGAAGAATAAGTCTCTTTTATAACAACACTTTGCAAACTAGAATGAAACATCTCTATAAAAATTTTGATTGCAAAATACTGGAGATAGCTTGCTGGTCACAACTTCTACCAACATCTTCTAAACATAAAAATGTATTGTCAATTAATGGCTCATTAATCACTTGCAAATCTAAGAAAATACATTCAGATTTATCACTTTCTTCAACATCATGATATATACAAGAATCCTTCACACTACACTCATCAAAATCTGAATCCATACCAGCATATGAATCTTCAAACTCATCATATAAGAAACTATTATATTCCTTACAGTCATATGCATTATCATCTTGCAAAGTATCCAATTCAAGTATAGGAAAAGAATCAACACCACACAGATCATACTTCACACCCTCACTAATATCATCACTATCAAAACATATATCTATTGGGCATGAAATTCTAAAGTCACATTTAGAGGTATACCTCTAAAAATCAGCAGCTAAGAGTTCATAAATTTTCTCACTGCTTAGTGGGAATTGGATTTCATGTTCACCTTCTTTGGCCTCTTTCTCGATGCTGAAAATATATTCCCCATTGGAAACAAGGGTTGAGACCTCTTGGATCATCTCATTTTGTGCAAAGGAATCACCACAATAACTTACATCTACATCAAAATCATCCTCTTGTTGTTCACACAAAACTTCTTTAAACTGAAACAAGAAATCTGCATTATTATGCTGAGAAGAAGAAAAATCTACAGGCTTAGTGGAAACATTTCCAACTATAAATTCATCTTCATCATCTTTTTTTTAATTGAATTCATTTTCAGCATCATAATCATTGTCACCAACATAACCAGATTTAGCATCATCATCATCATAACTGGATTCAGATTTTTTAATCCAATCTATCTATTGTTTAACATGTTCTATTTATTCTTCTCTAAGGGATATAGACCAATTGACTAATTCAAGTACACAAAGTTCTAAGAAATGATCAATCCGTGTAAGTTTTGGAAACTCAATGTCCTCTATAAGCTCATCAACTACATTACAAAACCTTTCATAAAACAAATATATTGATTCTTTCTTCCTTTCTCCTACCCTTACTCTTAAAACCAATAGGGCCTTCTCTTGGATGCTAATTTGTCTTCTCAATGCACTATCTCTATTAAATTTCTCAAGATCTTCCTGATAAATTTCAGATCTAGAAAACATATCTTGATCCATTAAAGTCAAAATCTCCATTTGAACCACTCCCTTAACAACACATCTTATTCTGTCACAAAAACTTCTATCTGATTTTATGCAATCATTAACTTCACATAACAACAACATACTTCTAATTTGATAAATGAACTTTTAAAAATAGGAAGTATGACAAACTTTAGGTCTACACGCCTTTTTTTAGTGACTTCTTTCACCTTAAAAGGGACTTTTCTTTCTCATTAGAACATGAGGATTACTTGGACAAGAATTGAATTTTCTGCTCTTATTTATTTTGTACTGGAAACATGGTAGATCTAGAGTCTCTTTTGTAGCTCCATTGGGTTCTTTTCACAGAGTCGCCACCTCCTTGTAGAGGAAAAAATTCAAACAGAAAAAGCCATTGGAAGTTACATTCAATTATGGGTTTGTTCCAACTAGCAAAACCACACAATCTTCTTTACACTTGCTGAAAATAAAAAACACTTTCTAGGTAGTCCTTACTCAGAGATCTGAAACAAAATTCAGATTCTATTTCTTGACTCTTTCTTACAATCAGATTTTGGGGTTGATTCAACAAAGCAAGGAAACAACTATCTTAAGCTTGTTGATCTGTACTTTGAAATTTGATGATGGGTTTGTTGCAACTAAGAAAACCACACAATCTTCTTTACACTCGCTCCAAATAAAAAACACTTTCTAGGTTGTCCTTACTTAGAGATCTAAAATAAAATTTAGATTCTATTTCTTGACTCTTTCTTACAATCAGATTTTGGGGTTGATTCAACAAAGCAAGGAAACAACTATCTTAAACTTTATGATCATTACATTGAAACTTGTTGATGGTTACACAATTTTACACTGGTACGAAACAACCAAGATTCATACAATTGGCACCCAGACAAAGCTGGGATAAAATAAAATAATGATACTGAGATTTGATATGAACTTTAGAACACCATAGATTCTTTGAAAGGTTCAACAAGACTATTGCATCTCTTCCCCAGCGGATTCACCATTTTGTTAGAGATTTTTCTTGCAGAATCTTAATATAACATTAATGCTTGACTCTATGACTCCCAAATCTTGATTCTAATAGGCAAAAGACTAACTAATGAGGATTCAATCCTCCTTCTCCTTCACTTTGAGCTCCATAGACTCAGGCGGGTGTACCACTTGTGACTTACTGCTTTACAGTAAATCTTCCAGCGGATTAAGTATCTTGAACACTGATGTTCAATATTCATACACGATAAACTATAAAATAAAGATTTGGTTTAGTTTAAAGATTAACAAGAAACCCTAACCCAGTCCAGTGCCAAATCCTAGGGTGCAGAGTCATTAAGAATGCATCTCAACCATATCAAATTAATAAAACTAACTAAAACCCAAACAAGATTCCTTACAACTTTCTCTCTACAACTCAAATCTTAAATCATTAGATTCATATATAAGTTATAAACCCCCTGAAACATGCACATAGGAATTACGCTCCCCTTAGAAGTAACTTGAAAACATATATCAAAACTTGCCTTACAAGTCTATGAATTTAAAATTCCTTACAAACTAAATTCATAAGAATCCAAATATATATATGAAGACAAAAAAAAATCAAGCAGGGATTCCAAATATATTTCCATTTATCATAATAACTTCAATACATTTTGTATCTTCTTAGACTGCTAAAAATCAAGAAACAAAGTTTGGACCAGAACTAGCAATCCCACCTTGATTGATCAAAAATTTGACCAACCCTTTTTACAATGAAGAAAAAAGAAGATATGGAAAGGGAAATACACATTTCAACCCTAATTGGCACCTATCTACTTACAAAATGCCTCTACAAATATCTTCTCCTTTCCCATAATTTGATTTTACTTTTGCCAAGTTCTTTTAACAAAATCTACCCACTTTGCCCTTTGAGAAACCTCCCATGAAAGCATATTTTCAGTTTGAAATAAAATATTTCAAAAGACAATAATCAATATTCAATGTTTAATTTGCATTCTTCTAATCTTTCATTTTTGCACAATTTCATTTTAACCTGCATTTCTCCTTTTTACACATTTCTGCCTAGAACTCACCAGATTTTTCCATGTGTCATTTCTTAATTCGTTCTAAAGTACAACTATGCTTTCCTAGGTTCATCATGAGATTCATAGATCAAGCCATCTCTTGATCTCTATGACAAGATTCAGAGATCAAGCCATCTCCTGATCTCTGAATGTTTGCACTTTAACTGCTAGGCTCACGAGATTCAAACACTAGGCTATCTCCTTATCTATGAATGTTTTCTCTTTGACTATCAAGATCCTGAGATTGTACGACTAACCATTCTCCAGGTCTCTGAATGCCTCTCCTGATTGCGGTCATCTTCTGAGACTTGGAAACTAGGCTATCTCTTGATCTTTGGATGTTTATAACTTAACCACCATGATCACGAGATTGGGTGATTAACCACATTTCTAGATCTCTGAATTATTCTTCTAACCATAGTTATATCCTGAGATTGGGAAACAGGGCTATCTCTTGATCATGGAATGTTAGCACCTTAACCACCATGATTGTGAGATTCATTGACTAACTGCCTTCCTGACCGCCTCTCCAGATCTTGTAACACTTGCTCTTTTGCCATGTCATCGCTTCCACATCACTGCCACCTCTCTTGTGTGGGCCCTACAAAAATTTGTTTATTTCTGAAGTTACCAACTACCTAGGCACATCCACCGAGGAACCACCTGTGCATGATCACCAAAATCCTCTTACTCTTTCTTCATATTACTATGCAAGTTTTTTTGGATTTAAACACTAATATTACCCCCTACCCAATGAATATGGGCTAGTTTTTTTTAGTTTTGTTTTAAAATTTACCTTTCTGTGCATCAAAATAGCTTTCCTCGACCAAGTTGAGGGCATACATAGAAACCCAAGCATGTGCAGGCCAAGAGTTATCTAGCTCTTACTTCATACTGCATTCTGAGTATTGTTCTATATAAACATTGATATTGTTCCACCCACCTTGCATGTGGAACTAAATTCCTAAGGTTTCTATCTTTTAAAACTTGTTGCACGTCTATGCATGCTCACATTGTGCACATGGAGGGAGGATAACATGGCACTACACTTGCTAACATTCCTTGTGTAGCCTTCTATTTGATATACATGCACAACCATCCTTTTCTGATTCCATGCACAACATTTTGCATTTTAGATCATGCGTAGCCTTTCTCTCTTAATCATGCACAACATTCTAAGGCATCTACACCTGCCAATTGCATTTTCTTGGATTTTCTAAAGTCTCCAATCAGGAAAACATTGTGTAACCTTCCAGATGTCAAAGCTTGTGGAATTTAACATTACACCATCTTCAAGTCACGCATAGCCTCCTTGAAAGCATGTGTTGTCTCTTTTCAACTCTTGTGCATCCTGCTAATTCATTTGCTTGAGAGTTACCAGAGTCTTTATTCACAAATCCATGTGCTGTATTTTAATAACCATGTGCAGTCTCCTTAAGAGGAGTCCATGCAGCCTTCACTTTCTCCATTGAGAAGGCTCTTACTTACTCCATTGTGCAGGCTGCCAATCTTCATTTTCCTTTGAAACTTTCAAGTCTTGTGCAGGTATGGGGAGTGCTGGCAAGGTTGTGGGATTTGATTTTTACACTTTCCAATGCATTTTTTAGAAAATTTCTTAATTCCTTACCATTCTACAAACCCATGCACAGCCTCTCTTTGTTATCTCCTGTGCAACATCATTGTGTTTCTCAACTTCTATTTGGCATAGGAAGGGAACTTTATTATAAATTGTTGTAATAATTTGGAGTTACACATGCCAACGCATTTTCAAGAAAGTTTTAAAACCGTTTCACTAAATGTTCTCTTGGAGACAATGTTGTGCCAAGCTACAACAAATCAAGCTCTAGAAGTGCGCAAAGTATATTAGAATGGACTGAGAGCATATTTTGGATATTCTACTCATTTCAAAGATGTCATTTCTCAAGTATCACCCTTCAGGGAAAAGTGCATGCTTCATTTCAAGATTAACCACTGCCTGGCACTTCTCTATGTATTTTCATGGTGGAGATTTCAGCAATACATCCAATATAGAATTAATTGAACTCTTATCTTTTGTGTGATTTAGAGTATTGGGCTTCGAATTTCTAATTCTCACCACAGATTTTGCATAAGATGTATTGTAAGGTAACTTATCATTTGAAAACTTGTACCCTTGAGACTACATCTCTACTAGGAGCCGCAGAACTTTTGGACCTATACTATCGTAATATTGTCAAAATTTTACCAAGTGCCAATCTACCTTTTACAATAGACATTTGGACAATTTGACCTTTATCATGATTATCTTCTTTAGACCTTGAATCTAATTTCAGGCGAGAAGTGACTACTTCACTTACACTAAATGCATCAACAAATATGATGGGTCTTGTTGGCACCTGAAAATCCAGGCCCCTAAACATGTGAAATATCAGGGAAGTATAAAATCTTATTTTTATTTTCATCAAATATTTCCCTATTTTGAAATTTAATTATATAGTTAAAAGGGGATAGATAATCATTATTATCTCATTTTCATGTTTGTAAGAAAAATCTTTAATATTATGTCTTAAAAAGATAAGTGTATAAATATTTTCGAAATAGAAATAAAAGAAAAGAGAAAACTAGGTGCATAGGGTAAAAGGGCGGCGATCGGGAGTTGAACACTTGACCTCTCAAGCCAACCCTTTTTCCTACCTACCTACCCATCCCCCCTCTAACCAATTGATCTAAATGTTTTCTTCAAATTATATGTTAGAGAGAATCATATTATCTCATTTCTATTTTATATTTGTTACTAAAAGTTTTTCACACGAATATGTTTTCTATATTTTAGCTTTGCCCTAACTTGCCCTAAATTACTAATGTGAAATATCTTATTAGGGTAGGTAAATATAGTTGAGCGTCTTTTGGAAACATATTTTTCACCTTAGATAATTATTTAAAATATTTACTAAGTGATTTAAATACATATGCTCCTCTTATTATGTTTTAAATTTATTTTATAGCGATGCATAATTGGGGTTTTATTTTAAAAGAATGTAAAAATTATTGGGTTTCCCTAAATTCATAATGCATTTTTAGAGAATGAATTGTGAAAGTATATTTTTATCTTTACATTCTGATAAATTACATGATATTAGGGTTGTTGGTTTTTTATCCTCTTTCTATAATATTAATAACCTTACCCTATGTAAATAATTTTAAATATCATTTTAGGGTAAGTATTCCCCTTTTATTTTCTAGGGTGAGTTATTATATTTACAATTATTGCACCCTAGATTATAGGAATTATCTATATTTTGATAATTAAAGGTAAATATCTATGATTAAATATTTAACTTTATTGATATTTTTTTTATTACTTATCAAAAACATTTGTACAAAGTATATTATGATCTTATTAATGTTTATTTGTTATGTCATAAATTAATAATTGAATATTTTTTAAAAGATCATATTAAACAAAAGCCTAATACATTATGAATATGATGATTTTTTATTTTAGGTTTTATTAAATGACTATCTAATGATAGGTGTTTTGTGCAGGAACTTAAATATCAGATTATTATGCACGGAACACCAAAGAACAATAAATCAATGTATTTGTATTGGAAATATTCCTATGAACCATTATTTTGGGTTATTATGTATTTTAGGGTTAGTTTCTAGGATTAGGTCCTATGAAAGGGCATGTCTTTTCACAGTGAACCTTTGAAAACATATAAATATTGAATCAAAATAAATTTAAAAGGATTACAAGGAGATTTTTTGGAGTACAACTCTCGAAGAAAATGAATACTGCACAAATTTTCAATACCAAATGAGATAAGGTTTTTTTTTTTTTTTATTTGAAGTTATATGTTATTATTTCAATCAGTTTTTCAGATACTCTGTATATATGAGTGTTCCATTGTGTTCTATTCCCTGGATATTATAATTCAAAGTTAAATATATGCAACTCGAATATCAACTGTATGGTCTGTGTACTTACTATTGTTCTTATCGGTCTCTTAGATTGAGTTAAATACGATAAGACTAGTTGTATAAATTTGTTTTGATTTATGAATTAAACAGGAGCCTATGGAAGGATAGTCTTACTTTATTAAAGTGAGTGTTCTTAAAACTGTCTCTGATTATATGTAGGATTGGAATTTTTGACTCTATAACCCAAATGCTCATTAGGCACTGATCTTATTAGTGTTTGAAAACTGCTATCTATTTCTCCTTTAGTAGTTTACGATTTTATATAATTACTTTCCTGCAAGCATTAGCAATTAGGTTTTAAGTGATAAGTCAGTCTTTAGTTTAGATTTTATAAGATAAAAGTTATCAGGAGATTGTATCATTTACCTCCAAGGATGGTTTACCACCTTGGGAGGAGATTTGATTGTCTGTGTATGCAGCCAGGCATCATAGAAGATTATTCAAATTGAAGTGGAATCAGGCCTACCAGCCTTGGCTTGATCGAGTCAAAATTACAGAGGCATTTGTTTGTGCCTGTCAGTTGGCCTCAAAATGGTCCAACGTTTTTGAGCACCAACAGGTCCAACATTGAACTACACTTCAACTTGTTCCTGGTCCTTGTAAATTTTGGTTATCTTTGATATCTCTGCAATACTGATCCTATAGATGACAAGTGGCCTCTGGAAGTGGCTTCAAAAAGTGATCACATGACCTCTTGGAACATTCAGATCTTGAGGACTAGGAGATTTACATGTTTATTTTTACCCCACAAAGAAAACTCTCAAATGATACCTTCTGAGGACAAAGATTTTAATCTCCAAAGTTGACCACTTTTACAAACTGCAAAGGTATTTGCAAACATGATGGAAACTGATCCTGGAATCAACTTTGAAAGAAAACTAAACCATGCCTTGAGACTCTCCTACTGATCTTGGTAGTATACTTTCATACAAGGAGTACAAATCCACAGCTGGCATCTCAAAACAACCATCAAATTTTTTTGTTACAATTATATAAAAGTGGCTAATGTAAATGAAGGAATGCCTTCATATGGCTTTCTAAATGAGGGAATTCCCTCCAAATTACTTTAAGTACTTTATTGATCTGGACTTCGGTCTTGGGCAAGACTAGAGATTTTCTTCTTCAATCTTTCCTACCAGTGCCCAAAGTGAATGGAGACATTTGTATCTTTATTCATAAATTAATATAATACATTGGCCTCGGCCTTTTACCGATAAAAAAAACATTCTCTGAAAGTGGTTGTTCTGCAAAATCAATTCTGCCATCACTGGGAATCTACATAAATTGCTTTTGGCTCTTCCCTTGCAAACATAGCAAATTATGCCTTAAAGCCTTGTCACTAAATGTGGTAGTACATTCATATACAAAGAGCATAAGGAATCAACTCATTTGTTAAAATGTTCAACCAACACCAAAATGTTATCCTGTAAAGTTATCCCTCTAGAAATCTTTACTGCTGCACCCACTAAAAATTGAATAAGTCCTAATTGGATTTGACTTAACAAACCAATCAAATGCACACCTTAAAGTCTGAAAGTGTGAGAATGGATTCACTTTCACATAGAGAATAAAAGCCTTCCATTATTTTTCTCCTTTTATAATCTGTTTAACCGACATTAACCCCCAAAGTCAGTCTCTTACTAACTTTCTGAATTCAAAATCAGTGAAATTTAATAAATTTGATTTGGAATCGGCTAAGCAAACTGACCAAATCGATTGACGAAGATCCAAAAATAATGATGAAGATACACGTCCATTATTACAATACAGGGAAACACTCATTTACTTATGAAATCCAACCAAGTGCAAATTGTTGGACCCTAAAGTAGGGTACTTTGTAATTTTGCAAATTACACTCAGAAAACCAGAATGAATTGCAAATGGAAAGGTTATTGAAAACTTTACATATAAACTCACAAGGTTCTACAGATGGACATGGAAATTTACTTTAATAACTAAAAAATCTTGTAATACTCCTTATGTTGTGAGTATCAATTCGGCTTAAGTTGCAGACCTACAAAGTGGATCACTTAGTAAAAACTAGAAACATGCACAAGTGTAGATTTGGGTCAACACCTCCAAACAGTTGTCTCCAAAACATACCCAATATGACTTCTAAAAGATGAAACCCTCTACAACTACTCCATGAAAGGTGCTAAACACACTCTCCAAGTGGTTTCTCATGAAAATATTGGGGTCTCTTTTAACTTGCCCTCAAAGTAGGCCTTCTCCGCAATGTTTTAAGGGCATTAAATTTTGCCTTAGAGAAATTTTCAACTTAGTCACTCCAAATTTATCCAAAATTTTAGAGTTCCAACAAGGCTAATGATGATAGAATAAGGGTTAAATTGATTTCAATTCAGACAATGTTGATATCTCATTTGGAGGTTATGCAGAAAGAGGTAAAAGCAACAAAGGAACTAGCACAGAAAGATCCACCTCTAAACATTGCAGAGAGTTTGATTGATCTAGTTGTCGAGCTAGAAATCAAATTTCAAGTTTTGGAATTTTTAAGGAGAAGTTGGGATAATGCATTAGCAATGATACTACAGATCCATAAACTATTTTTGAATAAGTATGGTTTGACCCCACCAGATCAAAGTAACAAGAGTGAAAAAATCAAGGGGGAAATGTCATAAGATTCAACAAGGGGGTACTGTAAGTATGTATGTATGTAATGCCCACCCTAGCATCTTCCTATGTTAGATTGACAGGACTTTTTCTTTGACACTTTGGATTTTATGATGGACTATGATTATTATTTAGTTAACATTTTATGAGACATTTGAGCATATATATTTGGTTACTGCAGTTTATTTGGAAATATTAAAATAGCATTTAATGAAGAATGGTTAGAAATGAACTATCAGTAAAATGTTTTACATTGATTTGTTTTATGATGTTTATATTATGATCTAACCCTTCTGACCCTATTGTGGTTTGACATTTACTAGTTGAAGTGAGTGTAGGATGAGGAGGGGCAGTCATAGTTACTCTTATAGGAGATCCACATGATGTCGCACTCTCCCTCCTTGTTTGTCACTGCATGTTTATATATATAGGTATATGCATATTAGTTTTTGATGCAGGGTGCAGGTACCACGCATCATCTCCACCTGGCTACACAGGTCTGAGCGTGCCTTCAAAATCCTCAAACTGTTGATGTGTGGAGATTTAACCAAGTTACTCTCAAGGTTACCCATGGACTTAGAATTATGTTTAGGAAGTTATCCTAGTTAAGAAAGTAGAATGCAGTTTATGTTATGAACCTGATTTGATGTTGGTCTGAGTTTACGTTATGAGTTAGAACTAATCTATTTTATATGTATAGTAAATAATTATGTTATAATTGTTTGTATTTTATATAGGTATGTGTATATGTGGGTGCACACACATATATCCATGCTTATATAAATAATAATAATTATATGTTTTTAATTAATTGTGTAAATGGTATATTATTTATAATAAGTACATAAAGTGGGTGAAATAAAGTATATTTAATGAATGTATTAAATAAAGAGTAACCATAATAATAATAAAAGGAAAATGCCCTTTGTAGTAAAATTAGCTATCTAGGAGGGAGTTGAACTCAAGACCTCCTAGAAGTTAGGCTACTTATTTTCCTATTGTGCTATGTGTTTTTCTTGAAAGGTATTTGTCTAGTATTATTTTTATCCTTTCATTTAAAAGATATTTTAATTAAATTTATTAAAAACCTTGATTAAGTCTTTACGGGAAATTATTTGGTTGTTCCTCCAACCAACTATGGAAGTTGGAGGAGTTGCTTCCCGTAAAGCAACTCCTCCAACCACATAGTTGGGGGATAAATAATTGATGATTTTTGTGTGTGGGAGGATGTTAATTTTTGGAAATATTTGTTTTCTTTTGAGTTGTCTGTAATTGATTTCTCCAAAAATTTTGGTGAAAGTTTATGTGAGTTTGAGAGTCTCCGGTTAGTGAGGTCATCTGTGTGAGGATTGCTTGGAATTGATTGCAAGAGGAAGATTTTCAGAAGGATATCTATTCAAGGATTGAAGTTGTGTAGAGATTCTCCAATCAAGGGAAGAGGATTCTTCGCAGGACCCAAGGTAGGGTCTAAACTTGGACGAATCTCCATTCTTCCTATTTGTGTATGAATGTGTTTTCTATGTGTTTTATTGTCTATATAAATTTTAGAATGGTTATGATATACATATATATGTTGTGCATGTATTAGTGACTTGGATTTTAGGATTATGTTTAAATATGTTACCATGTTGTATGTATATGAGTATTGTTGCATTTGCAAGAGGCTGTAGGGTCCTTAGCACTCTCCTCGTATCTCCTTTCTTTCCAAAATGTCCATGAGTTCTTCGAGGCTTTAGAACTACTGTTTGAACCCTACAATTTCATATCTATTTTTGGACCACCTTTGTTTGCCTAGATCTAGAATAGATTTGTTGGATAGATAGGATGGATTGATGGGCCATTTCTGAAGGGAAATTGGGAGGTTTGAAATGGGTTGTGCCCAGATTAGGCAACCATAAGACACGATACTATAATTCCTTATACTTTAAGTTATACTTGTATAAAGGAATTAGGTACCTTTCGGGATGATTGAAATAGGTTTCGGTTTCATAGGAGTTAAGATGTAGCTTCTAATTTTGAGATTTCTTAAAAATTCAGACTTACCCAAATTTCAGGCACATGAGATTTCCCTAGACTTTTGAAATAAGCTATGAAATGTTGTGTAAATGCATGTGGGAAGTTTTATGTTGTATCTTATGAATTTCTATACTTGGTTTTGAGTGTAAGCTTTTGTTCATACTTGGTTTTTGGTAGAGTCCATAATGTAAGGTCAGGACTTGTCCAGGTGGCCTGAGTGCACCAGAGGGTTCCCTAGACCTATGATATGGATATTTGAAAGTACTTGATGTTTGCTTGGCTTGTATGTGTGGTTAGGGGACTAGGTACCCTAGGTGAGTGGCTCACCATAGGTGTTGGAACCCTAAAGTGGTTACCAAATGATCCAATAGGTGGATTAGTAAAAAGTGATAACCTAACAATGAATCTGGGAAAGGAGGGAAACAAAAGATAATGAAAGAAAACATATTAATGGCCACATAGTCCTGTTGGAGTACCGGGACCATGGATAACTACCAAGATGGATCCCTATTAATAAAGGGGGGACCGGGGTTACATGGTTGCCAAGAAGGATCCCCAAAATCTAGGATATGTGATGACACTCACCTAGAGGGTATGCTAGGAACCTATCCCTTGTGATTAGTAAAGTGATATATTGTTATGTTATTTCTCTTAGTTTAGGGTTTTGTGTAGCCTTAGATTGCTTAGGGCCTTGTGAGTATCTTGGTTTTATCTCCTAGCACAGGGGGTGGAACCTCATCAGTTCCACATGGTTGGGTGGAAAAAATCTTTCAAGGTCCGATTCGTGGTTTGTGACATGGATGCATTCAAATCTATGTAATGATGCAGATATTTGTATTTTGTATTATGTATTTTTGAAAGGAAAGATGAAAAGATATGTTGCAATGCCTTTGGGCCATTCATGTACCTATTATTATGAGATCTATTATCAGAAAGATGTAATTGAAAAGAAAAGCAATGTAATTGGGAGGGATAGTTCTAGACTTTGTTTCAAGGGTTGTTATTTGAAAGATCAAAGTTGGAAATATATTGTATCATGTTGAAATTATCTTTTCTATCTCTTTTTTGTTGCAATGAAAGGAAATGTTTATTATGCTAAGGCTAAAATGTAATTTTTAAATGGAATGTTATTTTCTTACCTTATCTCTTAAGTTCTGAAATGTGAAAGAAAAGAAAGGAAATGAAATTCAATTTGGATAAGGAATGTAAATATGTTAGTAAATGAATTCATTAAGGGAACCTTAAGGAATGTAAATGTGTAGTAATAATGATGTAATGTTAGGAAAAATTTGTTAGTTGCAATTTTTGGTCATAAAGACCTAATTCCTTATGGGTTCCCTGGTGGGGACATTATATTTGGTATCAGAGCCTAGTTTCTACACTGGGAGCTCAGGGTCTAGTTACGTTTGAAACTCAAAACTTTTTAACACATTGAATGCTTCTTTTAAACGCACACTTAAAACTAATATTGCACCACTCTCCCAGGATGCCTCCCGTTACCTGCGGAAGAGCTAGGGACAGAACTCAGCATTCTTCCTCTAGATCTCGCCTAGAGAGTTCCCATGGGGAACATGAAGGAGAAAAAAATCAAGATATCCATAGGAATGAGAGTCAGAGTAATGACTCAGAAGGAGCCCAACTTAGAAAACTTTTGCATAGACTCAACAACCTTTAAAATAGAGTCAATTTCAAAGAAGGAAACCAAGCTCAACATCAAGATAGGGAAAGAGAAAGAAGCCCTAGGAGAAGGAAAGTTAGGAAAGAATCTGAAGACAGGGATATCGCTCATATGAGGGACTTGCTCAAAGTCAAGGTACCCCTCTTCTATGGAAATGAAGGGGGATCTTCAGCAGAAACCTGGTTGTTTGACCTTGAGAGGTACATGTTTTTCTATGCACCCTGTTAGTAGCAACGTCAAGGCTAGATGCGCTATTATGAATCTAAGGAAGTTTGCATCTACATGGTGGCGTATGGAAGAAGACAAGCTTCAAGTCACCATTAACACTATTTCATGGAAGCTATTCCTAGAAAGCTTTAAGGACTAGTTCATGTTTGATCAGTGGAGGCAAGGTAGGATAGAATAATTCCACCACCTCAAGCAAGCCAACATGTCGGTGGAAGAGTACGAAAGAAATTTCTATGAACTTAAGCCTTTCTCAGGCTTTAGAGATGATGGACCCATACTTGTCCAACATTTCATCAGAGGTCTGAATGACTAAATATCAAGAAAGATAGCATTCTTAGAACCCCAGAATCTCTGGGAGGCCATCACTAAGGCATACCTTATTGAAAGAAAGGTAAAAGGAAGAGGTGGCTATGCTAGTGGCCAAACATTCAATGTTGGATCAGGTTCTAAGGGGAACTTTGATCAAGGAAATTCCAACTCTAAGAACCAACAGTCATCTTTCAAAAGTGGGCAAAACTTCCCTAAGAAGAAGTTTCAAAATAATAGCAAAAGCAATGGGAAGTTTCAACAACCTCAAAACCATAACAACTTCCGAGCACAAAAAAGGTTTCCTCCTCCACACTCCCATAATTCTCAAAATTTCAATAGAGGAGGTTATCAACAATCCAGTACACCTCCTACAAATAACTTGGGAAGGAATACTGGGTGTTATTCTTGTGGACAACAAGGACATATTGTGGTTCATTGCCCTCAACACACAAATCTCACTAATCAAAATCAAGCAGTTTTAGAACCAATAGTAGGAGATGTCGGTCAGTCTCACAAGATGTTTGCTATAGTGGAACATAGACAAGCTGATCACCAGAACACTATCATAGAAACTTCAGGTTTGTTAACAGGTAAAACTATTTCTATTCTCTTTGACTTGGGAGCAACTGACTCCTTCATATCTTCTTCTTTGATAGAAAAGTGTGGGATAGCGGTAGTAGGGAAAGGAGTTAAGTGGCAGGTAGAGCTAGCCTCAGGGGCTAAAATGACCATAGATTTGTGTGTTCAAGGTTGCAACTTGGGATTAGGACTTTTTTCTACCAATGTTGATCTTTGAGTTATTCCTCTTGGATCATATGGAGTTGTCCTAGGAATGGATTGGTTGACAGCACATGAAGCTAAGATAGATTGTAGAAATAAGATCATTCATTTCTTGGATGATTTAGGTAAGCCCAACACAATTTTGGGAATTCAACGACCTATTTCACTTCAGATGATATCGGCTATGCAACTTAATAAATGCATGAGGAAAGGATGCCAACTCATTGCAGTCTCAGCTAATGATTTGATAGAAAAGGAAGATAGATAAATTATACTTGAGCACCCCTTACTTCAAGAGTTTGCAAATGTATATCTAACTAAGATTCTGGGAATGCCTCCCAAAAGGGATATTGATTTCTGCATAGAACTGGTGCCAGGAGCTGAACCTATCTCTAAAGCTCCCTACCGCATGACCACTCAAGAGTTGAGTGAATTAAAAGCTCAATTAGAAGAACTCTTAGAAAAAGGCTTTATTAGACCAAGTGTGTCACCTTGGGGAGCTCTAGTTATCTTTGTTAAAAATAAGGATGGTAAATTACGGTTGTGCATTGACTATCGTCAACTCAAAAAAGTAACCATTAAGAATTGGTACCCTTTGCCAAGGATAGATGACCTGTTTGATCAGATGAAAGGAGCAAAGGTGTTTTCCAAGATTGATCTGAAGTTGGGTTATCATCAGTTAAGGATTCAGGAAGCTGACATTCATCGTACAACTTTTCATACTCAATATGGACACTATGAATTTACCATAGTACCTTTTGGTCTCACAAATGCACCATCAGTATTCATGAGTCTTATGAATGGGGTATTCAAAACCTTCTTGGATAAATTTGTCATAATTTTCCTAGATGATATTTTGGTGCATTCTAAGACAGTGGAAGAACATGAGCAACATCTTTGACAAGTGCTACAATGCCTTCGTGAGAATCAGTTATTTGCAAATTTGGAGAAGTGTGATTTCTTTAAAAATGAAGTTAAGTATCTTGGTCATGTTATCTCAAGAGAAGGTATAGCAGTTGATTCTGCCAAGATACAAGCTATAGTTGAATGACCAACCCCCACCAACATCTCAGAGGTTTGTAGTTTCATGGGTTTAGCCGGATACTATAGATGCTTTGTCCAAGGATTTTCCAGAATAGCTCACCCCATCACTTCCTTGCAAAGGAAAGGGAAGAAGTTCATTTGGACTAAGAAATGTTTAGAATATTTTTAGATTCTAAAGGATAAGTTGACCAGTGCCCCAATTTTGGTGGTACCTGACACCGCTAAAAAAAATTTAGTTTGTACTGATGCCTCCTTGGAAGGCATAGGGGTAGTATTGATGCAAGAGGGAAGAGTTATTGCTTATGAGTCTAGAAAGCTTAAGGACCATGAGCTTAACTATCCCACCCATGATTTGGAGTTAGCAATTGTAGTTCATGCCTTGAATCATTGGAGACACTTCTTATTGGGACATCGGTTTGAGTTACACATCGATCATCGAAGCCTTCAATACATATTTACTCAACCTAATCTCAACGCCAGGCAACGTCAATGGATGGAGTTCCTGTGTGAGTATGATTTTGAGGTTAGGTATATCCAAGGTAAGGAAAATGTGGTGGCAGATGCTTTAATCAGAAGGAGACATGAGATATCCATGCTCTCCCTTTTGACTGATTTGAGAGGTCAGATCTTGCAAGCACTTTCTTCAGATACCTTGTATCTAGAAGCTAAGGCTGAAATTGAGATAGGAAGCACCTTAGAAGGAAGGTTCTCAGGGTACTCCTTAGAGTCATATGGACTGTCAAGACATCAAGGCATAATTTACATGCCGCTTTCAGGTGATCTTCAGAGAGTCATCATGGTGGAAGCACACCGTGCTCCCTATTCAGCTCATCCAAGGGTTAAGAAGATGTATTCAGATCTGAGACAACTATATTTTTGGTCGGGCATGAAGAGGGATATAGCCAATTTTGTGGCTAGGTGTCTGGAATGTCAAAGGGTCAAGGGTGAGAATCATCACCCAACAGGCCTCCTTCAACCACATTTGATTCCCAAATGGAAATGGGATACGATATCTATGGACTTTATTGTGGGACTACCAGTCACATATCAAAGACATGATGCTATCATGGTCATAGTGGATAAGTTAACCAGGGTAGCACATTTCTCACCTATGCAGTCATCCTATACTGCTACCTCAGTAGCCAAAGTCTTCATGAAGGATATAGTCAGATTACATGGTGTTCCTAGAAAGGTTATCTCTGATAGAGATCCAGTATTCACTTCAGAGTTTTGGACCTCTTTGCAACATGCTTTAGGGACTCAGCTAAATTTTAGTTCTACATACCACCCGGAGCCTGATGGTCAGACAGAGTGAGTTAATCAGGTTCTTGAGGACATGCTTAGGATGTATGCGATGGACAGACAAACCCATTGGGAAGATTACTTGTACCTAGTGAAGTTTTCCTACAACAATGGCTATCACATTTCTTTGGGGATGTCACCATTTTAGGCTCTTTGTGGTCATCCTTGTCGTACCCCTCTGAGTTGGGATCTCTTAGAAGACAGAGTATTACTTGGCCCTGAGATGTTACAAGATATGGAGCAGCAAGTTCAGAGGATCAGAGAACATCTTTTGACTGCTCAAGATAGGAAGAAGAAGTATACTGATACTCATAGAATTGATAGATAGTTCTTTGTTAGAGATAAGGTGTTTTTGAGAGTCCGCCCAGGTAAGAGCCCTATCCATTATGGAAAAGGTTCTAAGTTGGCACCAATATTTGTAGGTCCATTTCAGATCCTTGAGAGGATAGGACTGGTTTCTTACCGACTCACCCTACCACCCAGGCTTGCACGTGTGCATGATGTGTTTCATGTATGCTTACATAGAAAATATATTCCTGATTTGACTCATGTTTTGGATTGGAACACTTTACAGGTATTGGACGGGCAGCTGGCTTTGGAGCCAGTACGTATACTTCAGTAGTGGAATTTGACCCTCAGGGGTCACAGCATAGAGCAGGTAAGGGACCAATGCAACCCTAGTGATGATACCTCTACTACTTGGGAGGATTCTAGCAGACTCAGATCTGCATATCTGTACTTATTTGTAGGCTTCCAGGAGTAAACCTAATTCTAGGGGGAGAGGATGTAATGCCCACCCTAGCATCTTCCTATGTTAGATTGACAGGACTTTTGCTTTGACACTTTGGATTTTATGATGGACTATGATTATTATTTAGTTAACATTTTATGAGACATCTGAGCATATATATTTGGTTACTGCAATTTATTTGGAAATATTAAAATAGCATTTAATGATGAATGGTTAGAAATGAACTATCAGTAAAATGTTTTACATTGATTTGTGTTATGATGTTTATATTATGATCTAACCCTTCTGACCCTATTATGGTTTGACATTTACTGGTTGATGTGAGTGTAGGATGAGGAGGGGCAGTCGTAGTCACTCTTATGAGAGATCCACACAATGTCGCACTCTCCCTCCTTGTTTGTCACTGCATGTTTATATATATAGGTATATGCATATCAGTTGTTGATGCAGGGTGTAGGTACCAAGCATCATCTCCACCTGGCTACACAGGTCTGAGCATGCCTTCAAAATCCTCAAACTGTTGATGTGTGGAGATTTAACCAAGTTACTCTCAAGCTTACCCATGGACTTAGAATTTTGTTTAGGAAGTTATCCTAGTTGGGAAAGTAGAATGTAGTTTATGTTATGAGCTTTATTTGATGTTGGTCTGAGTTTACGTTATGAGTTAGAACTAATCCATTTTATATGTATAGTAAATAATTATGTTATAATTGTTTGTATTTTATATAGGTATGTGTATATGTGGGTGCACACGCGTATATCCATGCTTATATAAATAATAATAATTATGTTTTTAATTAATTATGCAAATGGTATATTATTTATAATAAGTACATAAAGTGGGTGAAATAAAGTATATTTAATGAATGTATTAAATAAAGAGTAAACATAATAATAATAAAAGAAAAATGCCCTTTGTAGTAAAATTAGCTATCTAGGAGGGAGTTGAACTAAAGACCTCCTAGAAGTTAGGCTACTTGTTTTCCTATTGTGCTATGTGTTTTTCTTGAAAGGTATTTGTCTAGTATTCTTGCTATGCTTTCATTTAAAAGATATTTTAATTAAATTTATTAAAAACCTTGATTAAGTCTTTACGGGAAATTATTTGGTTGTTCCTCCAACCAACTATGGAAGTTGGAGGAGTTGCTTCCCGTAAAGCAACTCCTCCAACCACATAGTTGGGGGATAAATAATTGATGATTTTTGTGTGTGGGAGGATGTTAATTTTTGGAAATATTTGTTTTCTTTTGAGTTGTCTGTAATTGATTTCTCCAAAAATTTTGGTGAAAGTTTATGTGAGTTTGAGAGTCTCCGGTTAGTGAGGTCATCTGTGTGAGGATTGCTTGGAATTGATTGCAAGAGGAAGATTTTCAGAAGGATATCTATTCAAGGATTGAAGTTGTGTAGAGATTCTCCAATCAAGGGAAGAGGATTCTTCGCAGGACCCAAGGTAGGGTCTAAACTTGGACGAATCTCCATTCTTCCTATTTGTGTATGAATGTGTTTTCTATGTGTTTTATTGTCTATATAAATTTTAGAATGGTTATGATATACATATATATGTTGTGCATGTATTAGTGACTTGGATTTTAGGATTATGTTTAAATATGTTACCATGTTGTATGTATATGAGTATTGTTGCATTTGCAAGAGGCTGTAGGGTCCTTAGCACTCTCCTCGTATCTCCTTTCTTTCCAAAATGTCCATGAGTTCTTCGAGGCTTTAGAACTACTGTTTGAACCCTACAATTTCATATCTATTTTTGGACCACCTTTGTTTGCCTAGATCTAGAATAGATTTGTTGGATAGATAGGATGGATTGATGGGCCATTTCTGAAGGGAAATTGGGAGGTTTGAAATGGGTTGTGCCCAGATTAGGCAACCATAAGACACGATACTATAATTCCTTATACTTTAAGTTATACTTGTATAAAGGAATTAGGTACCTTTCGGGATGATTGAAATAGGTTTCGGTTTCATAGGAGTTAAGATGTAGCTTCTAATTTTGAGATTTCTTAAAAATTCAGACTTACCCAAATTTCAGGCACATGAGATTTCCCTAGACTTTTGAAATAAGCTATGAAATGTTGTGTAAATGCATGTGGGAAGTTTTATGTCGTATATTATGAATTTCTATACTTGGTTTTGAGTGTAAGCTTTTGTTCATACTTGGTTTTTGGTAGAGTCCATAATGTAAGGTCAGGACTTGTTCAAGTGGCCTGAGTGCACCGAAGGTTTCCCTAGACCTATGATATGGATCTTTGAAATTACTTGATGTTTTCTTGGCTTGTATGTGTGGTTAGGGGACTAGGTACCCTAGGTGAGTGGCTCACCATAGGTTTTGGAACCCTAAAGTGGTTACCAAATAATCCTATGGGTGGATTAGTAAAAAGTGATAACCTAACAATGAATCTGGGAAAGGGGGGAGACAAAAGATAATGAAAGAAAACATATTAATGGCCACATAGTCCTGTTGGAGTACCAGGACCATGGATAACTACCAAGATGGATCCCTATTCATAAAGGGGGGACCGGGGTTACATGGTTGCCAGGAAGGATCCCCAAAATCTAGGATATGTGATGACACTCACCTAGAGGGTATGCTAGGAACCTATCCCTTGTGATTAGTAAAGTGATATATTGTTATGTTATTTCTTTTAGTTTAGGGTTATGTGTAGCCTTAGATTTCTTAGGGCCTTGTGAGTATCTTGGTTTTATCTCCTAGCATGGGGGGTGGAACCTCATCAGTTCCACATGGTTGGGTGGCAAAACTCTTTCGGGGTCTTGTTCGTGGTTTTTGACTTGGATGCGTTCAAATCTATGTAATGATGCAGATATTTTTATTTTGTATTATGTATTTTTGAAAGGAAAGATGAAAAGATATGTTGCAATGCCTTTGTGCCATTCATGTACATGTTATTATGAGATCTATTATCAGAAAGATGTAATTGAAAAGAAAAGCAATATAATTGGGAGGGATAGTTCTAGACTTTGTTTCAAGGGTTGTTATTTGAAAGATCAAAGTTGGAAATATATTGTGTCATGTTGAATATATCTTTTCTATCTCTCCTTTGTTGCAATGAAAGAAAATGTTTATTATTCTAAGGCTAAAATGTAATTTGTAAATGGAATGTTATTTTCTTACCTTATCTCTTAAGTTATGAAATGTGAAAGTAAAGAAAGGAAATGAAATTCAATTTGGATAAGGAATGTAAATATGTTAGTAAATGAATTCATTAAGGGAACCTTAAGGAATGTAAATGTGTAGTAGTAATGATGTAATGTTAGGAAAAATTTGTTAGTTACAATTTTTGGTCATAAAGACCTCATTCCTTATAGGTTCCCTAGCGGGGACATTACAATGTACATATGTTGTATAGGTAATGAAGCCTTTATGGTGAAAGACTAAGTCAAAATATTAGGAGGAGTTGTACGTTCTAAGTATTTTTGAGTACCATATTTTTTTGGTAAAGGACTAAAGAGTCGTGACAAAGTGTTTTTTCCGCTAATGAAAAAGGGGGGGGGGTTTGATCTCCAATTTTTGTTGTCTATTAGTATCCCACACTTAGTCATAATCAAAGCAGGTTGGTTGATGATCACTAAGATCGAGACATCCCACTAAGGCAAATACTGAGTAGTAGTTAGTGTGGAGTGAGTCAGAGGTTGTCAAGTACTCAATTGATGCCAAGAAGAATGATTTCCAAGTTGCATAGAAGAGTTAGTGTCAAGTTATAACATATATTTATTCCGAGCAAGACAGTATTGACCGAGCACCAGTTTTTGGTTATGCCGAGTAAAAAATATTGTGTATATGTGTTTGGAATGACACAAAAACCAAGGTAAACTATTTTAGCCTACTTCTATGGAGCATTTAATGATCAGATAGAGATTTAATGGATTAATTATGGGTTATTTTTATGATCATGGATCCCTATGCAAGCCATGCAACCAATCAATATTAGAGATGCCTAAGTGGCAAAAGATGATGGATCTAGATCATTGATCTTGATCTGAATGGTCTATATATTGGATTCTTCAAACCCTAATTTGTGTGTGTAAGTGTGAAAGTATGTATGTTTGGATGCAAATGTAAAGAGAAAAGATCAAAAGTATATGCATGTTTTCCATATCTGAAGCTTTGATCAGACAGAGTGACCGAGTAGAGCAGTAAAGATCATAATAGAGATAAATCAGATTAAGAGATATGTTAAGAGTTGGAAAGAGGAGATCTATTATCAGCATTTGTAATGTAGACTAAAGGATTAGGTACTGATACATTCTAGCAAATGAATTAGGGTAAATCTCTTAACACAGTGGTCCTATCAGGCCTTTGTAAATCTCTTAACCAAGTGCTTAGTTTTTTGTAAGTTTAAATCCTTTAACAAGGTAGATTGTATGTCTATAAGCTCTTAACAGGTCAGACCCCTCACAAGGTAGATCATCGGAACTGATCAAAACTTTGTAGCCCTAACAAGAACACTTTATTATTGTAGTAGTTAATATTTGTGGGTGTCATCCCCACCCCAGTTTTACCTTCAAGGGTTTCTGGTTTACCAAAATATTTTTGTTATGTATTCATGATTATATGTTAAATCTTTACTGCATTTCAGTTTATTGTTTATGAATACATGGTTGAATCATTTTGTTTAGAATTGGCAAAATTTTTATAGATCTGATTCACCCCCCTCTTAGTTACTACTTTCCATTATTAGACTTCCAACACAATCCATATCAAATTAAGACTCTTCAAATTATTTATTCACAAGTGATTTCATTGCTTCACATCAAGTCACCTGGACTGACATCTAACCTAGTTGAATCTCTTAGGGCATATCAGTTTCATCACATCGCATCAATCTATAAGTATCTCCTAATCAAGTGATTGGCTTCATTGGGACCCATATCAATTCAATTATCCTGATCAATATATCAAATGGGAATTAATATCATCGCACCACATTAGGTTGATTGGTCATCTAAACCAATCCAAAAATTTAAAAATCTGCATGACATTGATCAATTTCATCACTCGACATCAAATTGGTTGGTTGTCACCTTCTTTGGATGGATATTAATTTTCATCGCTTCAAATCAAGCTAAGTATTCAGATCTCTCTATCGATATTCTCTCAATAAGGCTCAAATTTGGTGCTATCATTCTTCGCTTAACCAATTCCAGGTCTAGTATCTTTAATCTATCTATCATTCTTTTCTCAATCAAGCTTGAATCTGATACCTTCAATATTCAATCAATCTTCATTCGATCAAGTTTAGAATTGTTATATTGTGGTGAATGATCACGAAATTATTATCTGGGAAATTTTTTTACCTTTCTTCAATGCGTGGGGTTCAGGGAATTTTTTTGAGGCTTATTTTTGGCCAATTTACGGGCCACATGTTCGAAGTAGCATGAATATTGTATAAATTGGCTTAGGGTTAGAGTTTCATATAACATATATTTTAGTTTGTTCTTACGATAGTATTGAGTTGTAAGGGGATTGCATATTGTGATCATAGATTGTAATCACTGGATAATAATAATATATGACTGGTTATTGGTGGACGTAGCCCAGGGATTGGTTGAGCCACGTTAAATCTTTATGTCTTGTGTTCTCTTCTATTTTGGTTTATTATTCTCTGATATTGGTTATAGTCATGCATGTAATTATTATTTTTGTCTTGTTAATCCTAACAAGTGGTATCAGAGCGAGGTTGTCTTCAATTATCCTCTATAGGAAAATATCACAATTTAGTGGGAGTCTCACAGTTGAGTGGGAGTAATGGTGTATGAGGGTAGGTTGAAGGTTGAGAAGTTTAACGGATAGAAATTTTAGTTATGGAAAATGTAGATGGAGGACTATCTCTATCAGAAGGACTTATGGTGACCACTGGGAGGAGTGAGAAAGAAAGATGTTACTATGTCTCAAGAGGATTGGGATATTCTAGATAGAAAGGCACTAGGCAGCATTTTTTTATGCCTAGCACAATCGGTGGTGCTTAATATTACCAAAGAAAAGACAACTAAAGAGTTGATGGAAACCCTAGAAAAGTTGTATGAAAATCCTTCCACTTAGAATAAGGTATTTCTTATGAAGTGTTTATTTAATATGAATATGGTAGAAGGTGGGTTAGTGACTAATCATTTAAATTATTTTAATATAGTTACTAGTCAAGTATCTTCTATGATTGTAAATTTTGATGAAGAAATTAGGGCTCTTTTGATTCTGTGTTCTTTGCCAGAAAGGTGGATTAGCTTGATAATGGTTGTTAGTAACTTTGTTTATAATTTGAACACCCTAAAATTTGATGATGTCTTTGGTGTTATTCTAAGCAAGGAAAGTTTTAGAAAAATCTTAGGTGGATCTACATCAGGTAGTGTTTTGAATGCAGAAAGTAGAGGCAAAACAAGAGATAGAGGAAACAACTCTCAAAATCATGGGAAATCATGGGGAAAGTCAAAAGGAAAGAGGTCTTAATCAAGAGGACCTATTGACTATTGGTACTATGGAAAACCGGGTCATAAGAAGAAATATTCTTGATCTCGGAAGAAGAAAGAAGGAGACAAACAAGAAGGCAATAAGGAGGAAAATTTGGTAAGTAATAAATCTGAAGATGATGTTTTGATTCTTTCCCTTGAGAAAGTTGATTATTCATAGGTTCTAGATTTAGGGACTTCTTTTCATGCTATACCCCATAGGAATTATTTTATTGATTATCTCCAAGGTGATTTTGGGAAAGTTTATTTGGGAGATAATGAACCTTGTCAAATTATTGGGAAGGGAAGAATTAAGAGTAAGTTTCATAATGGGAATCATTGGCTACTACAAGAGGTAATACATGTTCCAATGCTGAGTAGAAATTTAATTTCAGCAAGGCAACTAGGTGATGAGGGTTGCATAGTTAATTTTAATGATAAAAATTGGACAGTGTCAAATGGTTCCTTAGTAGTAGCAAAAGGTGTGAAAGTAGGCACCCTATATCTTTGTACAAGTAATGCTATTCCTTCTACTCTAATTGTTACAGAGAAAAGTGAATGTTCAGGAATAGTTCTTGCAGTTGAGTAGGTATAAAATGAAGCAATCATTGTGGATACTGAAACAACACTATGGCATGAAATACTTTGGCACATGAGTGAGAAAGTTATGAAATTACTTCACTCAAAGAAAGTTTTACCAGGTTTGAAATGTGTAAATTTGGATTTTTGTGAAAGTTGTGTGTATGGGAAACAAAAGAGAGTTAGTTTCTTGAAGGGTGGGAAGGAAAATAAAGATGATAAATTAGAGCTTGTGCATACAGATGTATGGGGGATAGCTCATGTATCTTCCCTTGGTGGCTCTTTGTATTATGTTACTTTCATTGATGATGAAACTAGGAAAGTCTGGAGTTATTTCTTTAGGAAAAAATATGATGTATTTGAAACTTTTAAAAAATGGAAAAGCTTGGTTGAAAATGAGACTGGTAAAAGATTAAAATATCTCAGATCGGATAACGCTGGTGAGTATTGCAAAAAATAATTTGAATATTATTGTACCTCTAATGGTATTCATAGGCAGAAATTGGTTCCAAGTACTCCACAAGAAAAGGGAGTGGTTGAATGCATGAATAAGACAATAATGGAGCATGAAAGGACTATGAGATTGCATGTTGGGATCCCCTTAAACATGTGGGAAGAGGTTGTAAATATTGTTGTTTATTTAATCAACAAAGGTCCCTCTACTCCTTTGGGTTGTGGTATTCCAGAGGAATCATGGACTGGTAAGAAGGTAAGTTATTCTTTTCTCAGAACCTTCGGTTGTGTAGCATTTGCACATATAGATATTGAAAATAGAACCAATCTAGAAGAAAAATCAAAGAAATGTGTATTTTTTGGATATAACATTGATGAATTTGGCTATAGACTTTTTTATTTTGAAAATTGTAAAATTGTAAGAAGCAAGGATGTCATATTCAATGAGAAAGTGTTGTACAAATATCTTTTGCGATAGCACAAGAAGAAAGACACTGACTATGTAGAGTTGGATGATACTCCAAAAGATAATGTTCCAATAATTCCTTACTCTCCACAACAACAACAACATCAAAAAATACCACATACCCCAGTGAATTTTAGATGGTCAACAAGGCTAATTAGACCTCCAGATAGAATTTTCACCTTCTTTGTATTCTATTTTATTAACTGATGCTAGTGAACTTGAATGTTATAATGAAGCTATGCAGGTGGATACAAAGCTTCAGAGGGAGTCTACAATGATAGATGAAATGGACTCCTTGCTGAAAAATCAAACTTGGGATTTATGTAAATTACCTACAGGTAAACAATCTTTGTAGAATAAATGGTTTACAGATTGAAAGAAGAAGATGGAGGTAAGAAAAGATTTAAATCCAGATTATTTGTGAAAGTATTTGCACAGAAACATAGTATTGATTTTGATGAGATATTTTCTCCAGTTGTTAAAATCACTTCTATTTGTATTGTTTGAAGTATTGTGGGTACTAAAGATTTGTATTTAGAGCAGCTTGATGTTAAAATGGATTTTATTCATGGTGATTTGAATGAAGAAATATATATGGTACAACCACATGGATTTGAGGTCAAGGGTAAGGAGAGTTTAGTGTGCAGATTGCAGAAAAGTTTATATGGCTTGAAGCAAGCACCTCAACAATGGTATATTAAGTTTGATACTTTTATGAATCAGAATGGATACACTTGATGTAATTCTGACCACTGTGTTTATTTAAAGAGGTTGGATTATGCCAGCTACATTATTCTATTTTGATGATATGCTTGTAGTTGGGTCTAGCATGGATCATAATAAGGGGTTGAAACAACAGTTAGAAAAATCTTTTTCTATGAAGGATTTGGGGATGAAAAATAAATCCTTGGCATGAAAATTTGCAGAGATATGAAGAACAGGAAATTAACTCTATCTCAAGCTGATTATGTTGACAAGGTGTTGTAGAGGTTCTCCATGAAGGATGCCAAAGTTGTCACTACACCTTTGCCTGGTCATTTGAAATTGACTAAGGAGATGTGTCCAAAGACACCAGAAGAAGAGGTAAAAATGTCCAAGATGCCTTATACTTCAGCTATAGGGAGCTTAATGTGTGCTATGGTATGTACTAGGCCAGATATTGCACATGCAGTGGGATTTGTTAGCCAGTATATGAGTCACTCTAGGATTGAGCATTGGAATGCAGTCAAATGGATTCTCAGATATTTGAGAGGTACATCCAATAAGTGTTTACACTTTGGGGCTTTACTACTATTTTACATGGCTATGTTGACTTAGATTTGGTAGGAGATATAGATTCTAGGTAGAGTACTATAGGGTATGTATTTACTATTGGTGGGACAACAATGAGTTGAATTTCTCGGTTACAAAAGGTGAATGCTTTATCCACTACAGAGGCAGAGTATGTTGTTGCTACAGAGGCAACCAAGGATATGATATGGCATCAATTATTCATGGAATAATTGGGACATCCACACGAGGATAACTATCTGTATTCAGACAATCAGAGTGTCATTCATCTTGTGAAGAATTGTGCACATACAGTTGCAGTATCATTTTATTCGATATGTTTTGGATGTTGGGCAGTTAAAGATGGAAAAGATACATACAAATTATAATTAGTGGATATGTTTACAAAGGTTGTGATGAGGGAGAAGATGAATTCTTGTTCAACTTTGGTTGGTCTCCCAGATTGAATCGACTAATAGAACAACAGAGTCCAAGAAGGTTGGATCCAGTGGGACCTTCATAGGGTAGCGGTTTAGCTATAGGATCAGTCTCCAAGTGGGAGAATTGTTGGTTTATGTGGATTATGATCATTCTCCAAGTGAGAGATTTTTATATTGTGGTGACTGATCAGGAAATTATTATCCAAGAAAGTGTTTTACCTTTCTACAATGTGTGGGGTTGAGGGCATTGGCCTGAGTGGGGGTTCGAGGGTGGAGCCCCTGAGACAAATTTTTTTGAGGCTTATTTTTGACCAATTTCTGGGCCAACATGTTATAACCCTAAAGTGGCATAAATATTGTATAAATTGGCTTAGGGTTAAGGTTTCATATAATGTATGTTTTAGTTTTTTCTTACAACGGTATTGATTTGTAAGGGGATTGTGCATTATGATCAGAGATTATAATCACTAGATAATAATAATAATGGACTAGTTGTTGGTGGGTATAGCCTAGGGATTGGGTGAACCATTTTAAATCTTTGTGTCTTATCTTCTCTTTTGTTTCATTTGTTATTCTCTTATATTGGTTATAGTTTTGCATGTAATTGTTATTTTTGTCTTGTTAATCCTAACAAGAATTAGTACTAATCAGGGATAGTTTCATCACTTCACATCAAGCTATTCTCAATCTATCATTGGATGTTCTTTGAATCATCATGCTTCTCACACATCGATTCAAAGAGGGGAAAATGTAATCACCTAAAATAGGTATAGTAAACCTACGACCCCTAATTTGATTAATTAGCCTAAAAAATCTTAAAATCTAACACATTCACTGCTAGACCTTAATTATGGAGGCAAACCCTAATAATTCCCCTTTTCATAATTAAACCAATTTCCTAAATCAAATCATCAGCTTAATCCTAATCCAATATTGAAAATTTATTTAATCACTATACATTGGACACGTAAATAAAGGTTCTTGAACTTTTTATTAGATGAACCCATTCACACAGAGTGTGCACACTTAATATTTGGTTAAAAGGAAATTAAAAGGGGATTTACCAATTTTGTCCTTATTCTCCCCCAACAAACACACTTTTGACCAATTAAAAGTCAATCACTTAGATCAACCTCTTTTGGATTGAATCTAAACCAATCATCCCTTTTTCCTCTTAATCTTCTTCACTCCCATGAAAAACCCTACCTTGATGCAGAGGGAAGGGTGGTGAACCAAGAAACAACCCAAAATGAGCAATAGTGTAGAAGTGTTCCAAGTGACCCTTCTAGGTCCTTATAGGAAAATTCCACAAATAGTCAACTATATGAGCTTTCAAGGCTTCAATAGGTTTGTTTTAGCATGTATGACATGTTCCAACCAATACTTTTCAGTTTCAACACCTTTTAGGCCAAAATGCACAATGTAGCCAAATGTTGTCAATGCAAAATTGTAACTCTGTGACAGCAGCGAGACAAAAGGTGTATAACTCTTTTTTTTACCAAAATACCCCTTGAATAAATCACAGTTTTAGACACTCTCTATCCTTGTACAACACATATACAAAACTTAGATAGGCTTCCTTTGGAAAATAACAAAGATTCTTCACAGTGACACTGTTTTCAACAATTGAAG
>MU228159.1:421167-448086 GCA_018584345.1 Thuja plicata | reverse complement strand
CTACCCCATTACCCCTTACATTAGCCCTTTAGGCCTTTATTAGCCAACTTTGGCAATTTTACATTTTATGACTCCATTACATTTCATAGGCACTAATGGCCCAAATTACAATATTTTAGACCTTTTATGTTCTTTTAGTCTTCATATGTCTTCAAATCCTCTAGGATCCATGAGTGACCCTAGTGTTCCTCTTTAGCCTTTCTGCTTGGCCCTGGTGCTCCTACACCAATCTTATATTGATAGAAGTGACATGTAATAGTCTGGATATTATAATTTTGCGAGTGAGAAATGATGAGGAGTGGAAAGATGAAAGGTGATGGAAATGATTAGAGAGAGGAAATTGATGAAGTTATACTGCTTTGTAAGTGGTATTTCATCATTGAGATTATTATGGAAAAAGGATGAACTCATCTTGATATGTGTTAGACCCAAAATAATTGACATACTAATTGCAAGGAACAAAGACACATCAGATATGGTGCAGTAGCACCTAGATTACAAGAACATTCTAGGAGGTTAAGGATCATAGAAAGATCCATTTGAGTCATTTTTTAAGTCATATTGAATCAATATGAAAGGATTGGAAAAGTTATGTAATCAATTATATTTTAATGACCAAGTTGTCCTAATAGGTCCTAGATTGGTCAATAGGGTCAAATCATGTGAATGTACCCATGAAGGGATAAATATGTTGAAAATTTAATTTATAGGCCATTTATAATATTTTTGGAAGGTTTTTACAATAATTTGAAGTCATTCTGTCAAGGATGCAAAAATTGTCTAAAAGTTGTAAAATGCAACTTTTCAAAAGTTGCCAAAGTTGCAAATATGTTGTAAAAGGGAAGTTGCTCGGTCCTCAAGGTGGTTACATAGTTATAAATTTTCAAAGGAATTATAATAATGATGAGAAGGTTGATTTTGGACAAGAAGAGGTCAATTTTGAGGTGTGAAGGAAAGACAAAATCAGAGACACCTTTGTCTGTCACTCTTATTCTGTAGATTGAGGACAATCATGGAGTTTGTGTAAGGTTTTGGTTGTGTGATCACCCAAAATAAGAAAATACCTTGTTATAATTATACCCTTATTAAAATTTATGGGGAATGGACATGCATTCAGGCTCACTTCCTAGAGCTCACTTCTCAAATGAAAATCCTCGAGCTACAACCTTATGGAAGGGTCACTTCCTTACAATATGATCACTACAATGATCTTTTTTTTTTTAATTGTGTAAATGACATCTACCTTATTTCTAATACAAATCCAATGTAGCACAATGAAAATCTCTATTCAACCCCCTGTTAAAACAATTCTAATCACCATTGACTTAGGGTATTCCTCCTCTTGTCACCTCTAGCATTCGCATCCATGATTTGCACCTTTAATTTTTCCCTAATTAATCATCTTATACTAAGAACTAGCTTGGCAAAACCTAATTCACCATCTCTTCAAATAAACACACCATATATCTTGATTCAAATCTATATTTGATCATCAAATAATATTCATTTCCTTTAACCATCACCTTGAGATAATAAATATACTAGATTTCATGATTTAGAACTTGTGCAACATGATTTACCAACTAAGTCGGCCAAGAACAAAAATATTATTATTATTATTATTATTATTATTATTATTATTATTATTATTATTATTATTATTGACCAAAAATCCCACCAAACTGATCCTTCTGAACCATTTGTATCACCAAATAATCAATCACATACTTCAATAACATCCTATAACATCATGATAAAAACTCAAACACACAAATCCTCCCTAGCCATTGGATTCACCAACTCTTTTTTACTGAGCCTGAAGAACACTGTCAATGAGTCTCTAAGATAATAAGATTGTGCTGTGTAGACCTTTGAAGTACAAAACCTTTTATTTTAAGACACTTTATCATGTCCCAAACACACTCATAGGCTTTATTCATTAAATTCTAACTTGATTGTGCACACTGAACCTCTTTATGTCTTCCTGTTAACATTATTTTTCACCCAGTCTATCATTCACATTTTGTCATCTGGTTAACTATCCAACTCATCATGAAACCTTCTAATAATTTTGGTGAACTAAGAAAACACCTTCAATATACTTCCTCTATGTATGAAAATTCGTATGTGCAACATACACTTCTCACTAGACCTTTCAACGCTCTTCTCCACTTGCTAACCTCCAATAGTTAAGTTAGCAACAAACAAACAAATCTTCTAATAATTCCCTCTCGTTCCTCACATATTTTGACATCAATAAAACCACATATAATTAATCTAATATGTCAAAAATAATCATATTGGAACCAAGGGAATCTTGTTCCCAAGAGGAGAATAGATAGAGAGATCTTGAAGGAAGATGAGTTAGAGAGACTCCAAAAGATTCTTATTGATTCCCTTTCTAGGATGGAGATTGTTGCTTTCTAATTACATTACCTTTTTTCCCATCACATTTTTCCATCAATGCCAAAGGGTGAGATTGATGGCAAGTTTGGATGTGTTGTCATTTATGTCAACATGCTTGTTAAGTAGTTTTACTAGAGGAACAATATGTTCAGAGGCATGGTGAGAAAAATTTAATGAGGATGAGGATTCACGTACCTCATGGAATTATGTAGAGGTATTTTACTAGGTTCATGTCAATTTTGAGGTGTTGAAATGATGATTTGAGAAAGATATGAGATCACAAATGGTGATGGCTACTTTATTGTCTGCCAGTGTGACAGATTTGCAAAAATTGTCTTCATGCATGTGCATAGGGTGTCTTTGGTTGTAGCTAGGAATATTTTTAATACATGGTGATGTGTCTTCCAGTCAAAGTGTTTATGATTAAAAATCTTTGCACGACATTTTCAAGTGTTATAGAGGAATGTGACAATGTTCTTGGGGTTATAGCATAAGATGGTGACAAATTCATTAGATAGGATAGATTTGATTGTTTTAACTTCATGATGCCTAAGGCTATTCTTGGATTTTGTGCTTGCTGAATTGGCAGTTCGCATTGATGGCAGTGATCAAGTTTGGAGGATTTCTTATGTTAGTGATATTTTCTTATGTTCTTTGCTAACTTGATTAGTACAAAATTTTATGGGTGATTGGTAAAACATTTTGTGAGAGATTTATGATCTTTAGGTGGTTATGAAGGATCTAATATATTTTTTTTCAACATTCTTTGATTAGGATCTTTGATCTTGTTGCAATAAGATGAAAATTGAAAGTTAGGTCATTGTCAACTTGTTATTGATATAAGGGTTGATTAATTAGGGAAAAGTGTGTGGTTTCACAAGAGAAGGATTGATTATGGACACTAGGGACTACTTATGAAGTAGTTGTGCAAATTTAGTAAAGGTTTAATTTCTCCTTTGAAGGAGTCAAAGAGAATCACAACATAAATTTTATTTTACTTCAATGAAACTGACCAATTCATAAGTAGATGCTACTATACAATTCAAAAATCAATCATATTGCAGTCTAATTTGTGTTTGTAAGATAGTGAGTCTTCCTTAGGGTTGGAGCCTAATGCAGTTTGAGTAGTGAGCTCTTGGAAGTGTTCCTAAATGCATGAGTGTTCCTCATTTGTGATAATCTTATAATTCTAACAAGGTATTAGTCTTATTGTTGGTTCAAGCCCCACTGTGGTTTTCACCCTAATTTGGGTTTCCATAATACAAATCCTTTTGTTATGTGTTATGTGTTGTGGATGTTTACTAATTTGTGCATACCTTCTTGTTTCATTTTCAATCAGAGAGAATGGTTTCATGGATAAGTTTATATGGGTTATAAATAGTTAGATTTTTTGGAGCAACTGATTCACCCCCCCTCTTAGTTTCCTTCTCCCTAATTTCCTACAATTGGTATCAGAATTTGGTCCATTGAAGTAATATTATCAGCTTGAGGGAGATGCAAAGATGGAAACATATAAGAAGGATATTCAAAGCTTTGAAGGAACCAACTACACTTTGTGGAAGAGCCACATGATAGTTCATCTTAGATGCATTGATGAATATTGTTGTCAGGTAACAAAGAAAACTTAAATTCCTCGTATAAATCCTACTACCCTAGAGGAGTTTGTAGATGCTAAAGAAAATATCAGAGAAAAGGAAGCCTTATTGAGTTCATTGTATGATTCTAAAATGATCAATGTCATGGAATTAGATAACTAATGAGATATGGGTGAATTTAAAGACCTTTCATTAAGGATACAAGAAAGTGAAGGTTTCCAAGTTGCAGAGCTTGAAGGGAAATTATGAAAGTATGAAGATGAGTGAAGATGAAAATATTGCTTCATACATGCTTAGGGTAAAAGAGATTATGACTGCTATCAAATGTGTTGGAGGTAACTTAGAAGAAGATGAAATTGTTTTAAAATTACTGAGATCACTACCCCTGCCTACAGTCACAAATTTGTAGCCATTGAGAAGACTAGGAAAATGAAAGATGTGACAAGAGTCAATCTGGTTGGTAATCTTACTGCCTTTTAATTGAGTACATTTAGTGATTCGCTACCTAAGTTTGAGACTGCATTCAAAGCTATTTTACCTAGGAAGGACATGCAAAAATCAGAACCAGGTAAAAGATGCCCAAATAAATGGTTGGAAATATATGAGGAGATGAAGGAAATGGAAGAAGAAGAAAGAGAGCTTGTAAGGTTGGAAGCACTATAATTTAAATGAGAATTTGTGGAGATGGGGCATATGCCAAATCAGGGGGATATAGATATATGGATCAAGCATAAAGGATACATTATCTCAAAATTACCAAAATGGGGCCTAATTGAGCATCAAATTATGGGTGATAAACTTTTAAAATGGTACATTTAGCACCACTTTAGTAGGAGTAGGGTAAAAACTAATGCTCATGGTAAAGTAGATTAATGCATCAAGAATATATCATCAAGGTAAATGAGAAAAGGAATGACCAAGCCCCCAAGTGACTTATGTTCTCATAAAATCCAAAACCAAGTTAAAAAAGGAAACATGAGAGAGAGAGAGAGAGAGTACCTTGTTCTGAAGGTTGAAAAAATTGGTGCAATGAACTTATTATCCTCATGAAACCTGCACACACGAAGATGGGAAAATGTTGGGGTTTTTTGGAGACTTTCCTCAGTCAAGTCCATGTTTCAGTGTTTCTACCTCCACAACAGCCGAGTATGCTTTTTAAAAATCTCACCCTCTACAAATTAATATCTTTTCATTTAATAGTGTGATATATAGACATAGAAAGGGGGAGGGCTATAGGGATAGATAACAATTGAGTGATATATATACCAGAATGTGTGTCCAATAGAGAGAGAGAGAGTGACAAAATTGGTGCAATTAACTTGTATCCTCATGAAACCTGCACACACGTAGATGGGAAAAATGTTGGGGTTGTTTGGAGACTTTCCTCAGTCAAGTCCATGTTTCAGTATTTCTACCTCCACAACAGCAGAGTATGCTTTTTAACAATCTCACCCTTTACAAACTAATAGCTTTTCATTTAATAGTGTGATATATAGACGTAGAAAGAGGGAGGGCTATAGGGATAGATAATGATTGAGTGATATATATACCAAAATGTGTGTCCAATAGAGAGAGAGAGAGAGAGAGATTTTTAACTAGCCTAGTAAGGTGTTTCCTTACTATGCATCGGGTAGTCCCACAATACTGTGTCCCACTTTTTTGAACATCCTGATTTTTGCTGAAATTACACATTTTTAAGAAAATATGATGATTTAAGCCTTGAAAGCTCCCATTTGAAGGAGTAAATTGAAAATGGCTAGATAAAATCCTCTTGGATCAAAATAGTTTTGGTATAATCTCTTTACTCCTCACTCACACCTATAATAGAGTCTTGTTTGCAGCCATCAAAATGCTGACAAAAAATCACTTTGACATTAATTTTTTGTGGCATAAAATAAATTCATATGAAAAACCAAAATACGAGATGATAATACTCAGAGAAAGATTTTCATTGATTATGAATTTTATATATATTGAGTTTATTAAGACTTCTCTTTTTAAGTTTTACTAAACATAGGTTGTCTGACCATTTAGTGACTTCTCTGTTCGACGCTTTTGGAAAAATAGTAAATCAGTGGAAATAATTATGAAAAATATCTAGGAAATAGGTATTTATGTTACCGTTCTATCAAAAAAAGAATAAATGAATTTCTATATATAGAGATAGAGTTAGAGCGATCCAAGTGAACGTATGTCCAAATTATAGTTAATGTCATTTCATAACTCAATAAAGTATAAAATATTTAACCAAATTGAATGAAACCAAATGGATTCTCTAGATATTGGTGGTATAAACCTAAATTCAAAATATTTATGTTCTTATCAATTTTACAAAAAAAAGTTATATTGATCAAAGTGAGTGTCACTCCTGAAAAATGCTGATTTTTCACACAAACAATTTTTGAAGGAGAAGGAAAAATGGATACAAATAAATTTCATTTTAAAATATATATATATATATATATATATATATATATTTATTTATTTATTTATAAACTAGAAACAAAATTCTAAAATTCACTAGTTTACATAATCTTCAAATTCTTAATGGTTTTATGACTATAGGTGTCTGAATGCGAAGTTGTTTTTAAGAATGTTTGTTTCATTGTCAAAGTTGGCCAAAAAGTGGGACACAATTTTGTGGGATCACCCCATCATGATAACGGAAAACACCACTACAAAAGATGGCATTGATAGTCTAGCAAGCTATAAGATTATAGTCAACCCATAAAAATGGATCATTCCTTAAGGAAAGCCTATCTCCATTAAGGGATCTAGTAAACTGATCATTCTAAGGACCAAATAAGAATGGTTAGTGAAAGGAAAAAATCAAAGAACAAAGGATCAATTTTAGGATCTAGTGAATAATTCTCAAAGCATGATAATATAAAGATACAAGGAAATATTTATCTCAGTATATATATATACATAAGAGATTGCATTGAATCATTGTCTATATGTGCAAAATTTGAAAAAAGGAGTGAATTTTATACCCCCACATTAAATTGATTTCAAATGCCTTAACAATAGCAATAGCTTCATCAAAGAATGCATACATCAATGAGCAATGTTTACACTATGACATGCCCCAAGAAAGGAAAAACCAAGGAAAGTGAACACATGAAAAAGGAGAGCACAAAAGATATTTACTAACTATGAGATTAGTATGTTCATATGATAACTCGTGTATATTAGAACTAAATCAAAATAAACTATCATCATCACCAAAGGTAGTATAACTACAAGAACAATGGAACAAGTTCATATAAGAGATACAAAGAAGAGTCCTTTTGGGCCACTATTATAGAGAACAAAAGGAATGGTATCTATTTATCCCTAAGAGGCTCATGGATAAATAAGGACAATCAAAAAGTTTTACAAGAGTTGGGATAGGATTGTATCATATATAACAACCTCTAGGATTTTATAAGTTTCCTCTTTGAATTGGGATTTGAAATAAGAGAGGAAAGAAAACTCTTCACAAAAAAAATAAGCTAAGGGGGGATGATTTGCTATAACAAATAATTTAGGAAAAATAAGAATTTTTAAGATAACATTCATAGGTACTTGACCATTCCCATTTAGAGATTCACATCTTTACCCAAAAGACAAAATGCATCATAGAAACTTCATTATTGGTGTATAGTTGGAAAATGGAAGCACTGCCATTGTAGATTGTTTAGCCCTCTAAGTAAGTGGTTTGGGGTCATGTCCAGCACCTTGAATGGGTCTCTGACTTGGATCTGGCTTTTCCCCCTATTTTTCCCAATTCCCACTTTTCTCTAGCCTATTTCTAGCATCCTAAACTATAAACCTGAGATTTTTGACCTCAAGGTCAAAATCAACCTTTCTAGGTCAAGTTTGACCTCAACCTTGACCTAGGTCAAGGTCAAAATTTATCCTCACCTAGGTTAGAATTGACCTTGATTCTAACCCAGGGTCCAAATTTTATGATTTTGGGGTTTCCAGATGTCGGGCTTTGGAAAGGTTTAATTCCTACTTCTGGGTTGGCTATTTCAGTCTTCAGAGCAATGAATATTGAAATTATATTTAATATAGTTCCACTTCTAGAGATATAGCTCTAATTGGAATTTAATTCTCCTATGTAGGCTTCTCTAGAAGATTGTGCCCTAGATTCGTATATAAGGAAGCCTTCTCCTCTCATTTTCTCTAAGTACAAAAGCACAAACAATCTAAGACTTGAAAAAGTGAAATCTAAGTGTGAAGGACAAGCTAAGAAGAAATATTTTAAGCAAGCTAAATATCTATTGAATCATTCATCTACTCTCAAGCATTCAAGAACTTTCAAGCACTCAATTCATCAAGGAGATCCATTGGTAGCCATTGAAGGATTCAATCTCTTTGGAGCCCTTTTCTTGAAGATTTCTACATCCACATTCCTCCAAGTCTCTTCCTATTCCAAGATCCATTCAATATTGGTGTCGAAGATCTATAATAAATTGATTTGAGACATCCTACATCCAAAATTCTACATTCTACATCCATTTGATGCATACATACTAGTAAATCCATGGATTTGAATCCGCCACAAGGGTTTCTATACAAGCAAGGTGAATTTATTCATTTACTTTTTTTACCTATGCAATTTCAATTATAATTTAAGGTTAATTCCAAAACCAGGGTTTGACCAAGGCAAACCCCTCCCCCCCCCAACAAAAAAAACCATTTGTATCATAGGAACAGGTTCAGAACAATGAATTGGAGTGCAAACCCTTTTCAGCAAATTGTCAGGATCTGAAAATAGATTTTTTGTCGGACATTTTGGGTTAGAAATGACATTCTATTATGGGTTAGTATCAGAGATTCTGAGTAAGAATAAAAAATTTTGGGTTAAAGGTGACATTCATTTCTAGGTTAGAATCGATATTTTGTTTTGGGTTAGAATTGGAAATTTTGGGTCAAAGGTGACATTCATTTTTGGGCCAAAATCATAACTGAGTTAGATTCAGAAAAGATTTCTGGGTTTTCTTCATCTCTGCATTTCTATTCTAGAGCCAATTGCAAAATTTCCAAAAACTCAGTGCAAACACATGAAAATAGAATTCTTCATATCTGTAGCATTTCAAGGTTAGTACTTGTCTTCAATTCATTTCAATTAAAGTTTTAATCTTCCTAAATCTACCACACACTCTCTTTTATAAAATGAAAGTTAGGTTTTTCTCTTTATCCCTATCCTTAATAGGTTGATTCATTTATGCATTAATCCTTTTTTTTGGGTTAATCAATTTGGATTTTCCCTTTATGAAATTTGGGATTAAGAGGACAATCTTACCTTCTCCACTATTCCTACATCACATTCAATATATATACACAACACACATTTATACATTTTGATGAACCCGCGATAGACAACTCTTTCTTTTTGGTGTTAGATTTACATATTTATGTTAGATCTTGCATGCATATTAGATTAGCTTTCTTTTATGTTCTTACATTTACATTTAAAAATCAAAATCTTGTGTTTCCTAAATTACTTCATTTGCATTGCATTGGTTCATGAGCTTTACTACTTCTAGTCCTACTTATAGTATCTCAGTTAGAAGAAGTTGTAGACTTATGGGTTCCTTTGATCCATAGTCTTCCTCTCCTTTCCTTAGGATCCTGGATGAAAATTTGACCACTTATGATTCTAATCCTTCTATGGAGCATAACTCTTCTCATTCATCTCATGATGAGGATGATGCTTTGAGAGTTCCTCCTGAACAAGTCCAAAAACTTTCAACAGAACTTGATAAAATGGGAAATTGGCTTATTCAAGAAAACCATAATCAAGATTCCATCCAATCTATAGAGGCTCTTAAGAAAGTTCTTCATGATAGTGATCAAGGTGTTAATCTCTTGCATGGTATCACTCATCTTGTGCATTTTAATGTTAAACCTTTAGCTCAAGAGGCTCAATATCTAGGATTCACTCCTCCTATCACTAGTGGTGAACCTTCTTCTATTCCTTTACCTAGAATTTCTACTTACACTCCTCCTTTGATGACTACATCTCTTCCAATTTCATATATTCCTTTGAGTGTTCCATTGATGTCTCTACCTACCTCGCAGCCTTCTTACCATAGTGTTCCTTTTACATATTCCAATCCTCTTCCAACTATGGTTCCAAGTGTTCCACCAGTTGTTTCTTCCATTCCTACCACTTCCTACACTTTTCCTAGTGTTCCTAATGTTTCTATGCCACCTATTTCTTCTAATGATTCCACAATCATTAGTTTGGCTCAAACTGTGTCATCTTTACAACAACAACTTGCATCCTTAACCCAATCCAAGTTTAGCATTCACACATGTGACATGCGTAGTCCTTTATCCTTAGACGTTATTCGTGCTACTATCCCTTAGCAAGCCGATATGCCTCATCTTGAGAATTACAATGGTAAGGGAGATCTTGTTACTCATGTTAAAACATTTCAAATCCTTTGTAGTGATTATGCTCATGACCATAAGATTTTAGCTAAGTTGTTTTCTAGAACTTTTTGTGATAAGGCCTTGCAATGGTATTATTCTTTACCTCCTTATTCTATTGATTCTTTTCCTAAACTTGCTAATACCTTTATCTAGCAATTTCAAAATAACATTGGTCCGCAAGTTTCCTTAACTGATTTAATGCATTTTAATTAAAACACTAAGGAAGAATTGACTGATTTTATTGGTAGATTTAAGCATTTGTATGCTCAGATTTCTTATCATGTTCTTGATATTGATATTCAGCATATGTTTATTTCAAATTTACAAAAGGATATTAGAGATAAGATTTTGCTTACTGAATTTACCTCTTTTCAACAAATTTTTGCAGCACTTCATCATTATCAATTACAAGTGAGTCAATTTGAGAGAAACACTCCAATGGCTCATGTTCCAGTTGATAAGAGTGATGTCGCTCCTAATCCTAATAAGTTTTAGAAACCTAAAAATGGTGTCAAGATAAATAAACAGATGAATGTCCTCACTGATCACATTGTTGCATCCAACAATGCCACTTTTGCATTCACTACTTTCCATATGAATCGTATGTTTACTCCTCTCTCTAAATATTTACATTCTATTATGATTAGGTTTTTAAGTGCTAATATGATTACCTTGCCTCCTATTTGACCTCTTCTCCCTACTACGATGACATCAAAATCCTTTGATCCTAAAGCTTTTTGTCAATACCATCGACAGAATGGCCATGATACTGAAAAATTTTATTCTCTAAAGTATAACATTCAAGACTTAATCAATTCTATTTCTTTATCTATTGATAATTTTGATGGTAGTGGGAAAAAATGTGTCTCTCCTCCTAATCAAAACCTTAAAATTTATACAAATCCTTTTCCTACACATGATACTAATACCATCGCTCAACCATCTTCTGTGGATATTTTTTATGATTCAAAGATGGATTATCTTAATCACATTGGTAATCATGTGGAGAGAGTTGTTTCATCTCAACCTACTATTCAAGATCCTTCTCCTCCACTTAAACTTCAAGTTCCACCTAAACCTCTGAAAAAAACTAAGTATAAATGACCTAGGGAACTCTCAATCACCTTTGATGATTCTAAGACTATTAAGGCTCTCAATGGTCCCCTTTACATTTATGCTAGGATTTCTAAGATACCTACGCGTGGTTTTCTTGTTGATCCCACATCTTTAATAAATGTCATTACTGAGGAAAACCTTTTTATGAAAAATCTACAACGTGATTGTTATGATACATCTGACGCATGGATCCAAACTTGTAATGGTTTTCTCTATCCTTCACTTGGTTCTATTAACTTGCCTATTGAACTTTGTGGTAAAGCTATAGATACTACCTTCATTGTCATTCCTACTTCTGATCAGTTTCAAGTCAAATTTTTTTTTCCTTGGTTAACTGCCATGCATGTTGTTGCTTCTCCTATTCATAAGTGTATTAAGTTAATTCATAATGGAGAAGTGAAAATGAACAATCATAGTTTGTATCAACCTTCTAGGCCTAGATATTGTGCTAATCTTGATTTATTTTTTCCTTCATTACCTAACTCATGTCCTCCTTGCCTTGATAATGTTTTTTGTTCATATCAAGCCTATAAACATTGCAATATTGTCGAGTTAATCATATCTCAGATAGCTCTTAACCGTGGTCTTTTTCCCACTCCTTATATACCTCCTTTATCCATTACTGATAGGTCTATTACTCAACCTCCTAGTGTGGCTTCTCAGCCTACTGAGAATCCTCCTCTTGAGCCTATGAAAGAACCAGTTGTCATTTCGCCTAGTGCTTAACATGTATCAAACAAAGAAAAATATAACAAATCTTCTATTGAACATCATATGAAGCATAGGGCTAATGCTAGGGCCCATGCCTCTATTCTCCAAAATTCTTTACCTTCTTTTGACCAACCTATGCCTAATGTGTTGGAGGAAGTTAATGTTCATAGTAATGCTAAGATGAATGATTATGATGATTCTATTTGCATCTTAGATCCTATTTTAATTAATCTTGATGAGGAAGATACTCTTGATGATCCTATTGATGCTAATGATGAATATGAGACTATTGATCTTGATACTGATTTACCTTATATTCTTTCAACTCAATTGATAATTACACCTAGTATCAAACATCATTATTCTCAAGAGGATCCTTGTTTGGAACTAGCTATTATTCCTATTTTGTTGGATACAGTCCCTCTTGCGATTTTCCCACCTTCCCTAAATAATATAAACCAAGATAGGGAGAGTAGGCGATGTGCTTGACTGGCTTGTCCTTCATGGTAGCCCTTTTTTGTGTTTTCCTATTGTATTGTGCTTCTCCTGTAATGTGTTTGCTAAATGTTTGTTAGATTCTTTTATACGACCCGTGTTACCTTTTTGGTGCAAGGTGATAAATGAATCAAGCTTGTTGTACAATTCCTCTATATGTATCTCTACTCTTCTATATGTTGTTTTCATGTTATGTTGTACTAGTACTATTGTTCATAAATGTTTTCTTTGTGTAGTCCACTTGGATTTGTGACATGGTAGCACTGATTCTTTTTGGTCTCCATGTTGTGGTCCAAAAAGACTCTTCTTCGTAACTCTTGTGTTTTATTTCCTCCATTGTGATTTTAGTTCTACTTTCTTTGGGGAATGATGTCAATTCATTTGCAATAATATCATATCTATATATACATATTATCTTATGATCATACTGACCCCATGGTAGGTATATCCCTTTTGTGTTCTCTGTATGTTTATGTTTCTATTAAAGCCATTTCTCTAGTTAAAGTGTTACCAATGACTTTAACGTGGGGGCATACGCACTACTCACTTTTTACACACACTCACTTTAAAAATATTTTCAAACTTAAAATTTTTTCCCTTTATGGATTAAAGACTAATCCTTAAAGCATGGATTTTTACCTTATAGGATCTCTTGATCCCTCCAGTTTAAATTTATATGGATCTCTTGATCCCTCCAGTTCCAATTTATAATGTTTTGATCCCTTAAGGTTGAAAGGTGTCCTTAAGATTGGATCTCCCTAATGGGTTGACTAGTGAGTCACCACATTCACTAGGTAGCTCGACTCCATCTTTCTAGTTGCATTGTTTCCTTGTGTGATTCACAATGGGACATAAGCTCTCATTGGGCAAGGTAATGACACCCTCTCTCTTTTTCTCTTTAACTAGTGATATCTCTCTTATCATGATCTTAGGGTTGATAAATACTTAATTCCCTATGGGCTTGAATATTTCTTTGTCCCTTTTGATTTTAATAAGATTATCTTTTCGTCATGATCTCCTTTACCAAGAGTTTGCATCGAGTCCATACTCTTGCTAAAGTGGGGGCTAAATGTATAGTCAAAAAATGGAAGCACTTCCATTGTAGATTAGTTTAGCCCTCTAAGTAAGTGTTTTGGGGTCATGTCAAGCACCTTGAATAGGTATCTGACTTGGATCTGGCTTTCCCCTTGTTCTGCCCCATTTCCTACTTTTCTCCAGCCTGTTTCTGGTATCCTAAACTGTAAACCTGAGATTTTTGACCTCAGGGTCAAAATTGACCTTTCTGGGTCAAGGTTGAGCTCAACCTTAACCTAGTTCAAGGTTTACCTCAACCTTGACCTAGGTCATAATCGACCTTGATTCTAACACAGGGTCCATATTTCATGATTCTGGGGTTTTCAGATGTCGAGCTTTGGAAAGGTTTAATTCCCGCTTCCAGGTCAACCATTTTGGTCTTCAGAGTAATGACTCTTGAAATTATGTTTAATATAGGTCCACTTTTAGGGACATAGGTCTAATTAGAATTTAATTCTCTTATGTATGCTTCTCTATAATATTGTGCCCTAGATTCATTTATAAGGAATCCTTCTCCTCTCATTTTCTCTAAGTACAAAAGCACAAACAATCTAAGACTTGAAAAAGTGAAATCTAAGTGTGAAGGACAAGATAAGAAGCAAGATTTGAAGCAAGATAAATATATATTGAAGCATTCATCTACTTTCAAGCATTCAAGAAATTTCAAGCACTCAATTCATTAAGGAGATCCATTGGTAGCCATTGAATGATTCAAGCTCTATGGAGCCCTTTTGTTGAATATTTCTCCATCCACATTCCTCCAAGTCTCTTCCTATTCCAAGATCCATTCAAGATTGGTGTTGAATATCTACAAGAAATTGATTTCAGACATCCTACATCTGACATTCTACATTCTACATACATCTAGTGCATACATACTTGTGGATCCACGGATTCAAATCTGCCACAAGCTTTCTATACAAGCAAGGTGAATTTGTTCATTTACTTTGTTTACTTATGCAATTTCAATTATACTTTAAGGTTAATTCAAAAATTGGGGTTTGACCAAGGCAAACCCCTCCCCTNCCCCCCCCCCCCCCAAAAAAAAAAAAAAAAAAAAAAAAACCATTTTTCTTACAGGGACAGGTTCAGAACAACGAATTGGAGTGCAGATTCGGATACCCTTTTTAGAAAACTGTTGGGGTCCAGAAATAGATTTTCTGTCAGACATTTTGGGTCAGAATTGACATTCAATTCTAGGTCAGAATCAGAGATTTTGGGTGATCTAATAAGAAATTTTGGGTCAAAGGTGACATTCATTTCTGGGTCAGAATTGATATTTTGTTCTTGGTCAGAATCAGAAATTTTGGGTCAAAGGTGACATTCATTTTTGGGCCAAAATAGGAAATGAGTTAGATTCAGAAAATATTTCTAGGTTTTTTTCATCTCTACATTTCTGTTCTAGATCTGATTTCTAGAAACTCAGTGCAGACACTTGAAAATAGCATTCTTCAGACCTGTAGAATTTTGAGGTTAGTACTTGTCTTCAATTCATTTCAATTAAAGTTTTAATCTTCCTAAATCTATCACACACTTCTATAAAACGGAAGTTAGGGTTTTTCTCTTTATCCCTATTCTTAATAGGTTGATTCATTTATGCATTGATCCTTTCTTTGGGGTTAATCAATTTGGATCTTCCCTTTATGAAATTTGGGATTAAGAGGACAATCTTACCTTCTCCACTATTCCTACATCATGTTCAATATATATATACAAAACACATTTATATATTTTGGTGACCCTCCATTTTATATCTTACAGTTGGTTAAGAGAACAAAATATATAAAGTCTACATGAAAAAGAATATTCAGATCTCGACCTTGGGAGGAAACTACAATGGTTGAAGTAAAGAGTCAAAACTCCTAAGGAGTGCTTGTTAGAATAACTGAGAGGGGGGGGTGAATCAGTGGCCTCAAAAATATTCCAATAAATTGACCCAAAAAACTTAGTGCCACAATATTAAGCCTCTAGTTATCTTCAACCCTACAAGATGAATTCCTTCAAACAATCTTAACAAATAACTACTGCTTGGAGTTCATTGTTAAACCTTATTCTTATTGTTTATCGATTAGCAATCTGTCATTTACCGAAATACAATAAATTGCTTAGTGTATACCGATCAATCTATATTAGTAATGTGTAATGAAAAACACTAAAGTAATGACTCATAAACACATTGACACATGGATTTTTAATGTGGAAACCTTGTTAAGGGAAAAACCCACTTGAGACCGGTAACCCAAAAATTTCACTCTTCTGAAGTGAGATTGGTGAAGAGCCAACCCTATTAAAGGTTACAAACACAATGTTAGGTGTGACCTTGTTAGGGGATTTAAATAGAATATTTTTTCACTTGATATCTGGCATCTCTTTGCTACCTTCTATGACCAAACCCAGTGTGGTTTGTCAAATGGTATCTAGCATCTCATGCTATCTTCATGATCAAATTTTGTGATACTCCTTGGGATGTATCTCAATATAGAAAGGATTATTAATTCCTTCTCGATTAAGAGACTTTTTGAATCAATGATTAAACTAAAATAGTAAATGACCTATTCACTTTGTCTTTTCTGATCAATGTATCTTTTCAATACCTTTGCTCCCCATCTTTCTGCTTGGTGATGTTGTGCTTCTCTATTGCTTAGTGTCCATATAATTAGCTCTTTCCTCAGCTTGATTGATCAGGGTTGTATGAAGTTGTTCTTCATCAGTTTCTCTCCAGCATCCTCTTCTTCTATTCACTCCCCTAATTCATAATGAATTATATTGTCTCTTTATAGACATGATATCACCATTTCTCAGCTCTTGACTTTCTTGTTCTTGGCGTGATCCACAATTCTAGCCAATCTTGCTTTAAATTTTTACTTTAGTTTTATCTTATATATTTCTCTTTGACAACTAGAATAAAATAGCTTTAAATATTTCACTTATCTCTGGCTTTAACTTGTCGATAAAAATAGTATAAACAATAAGTTAACTCCTTCTTTAGCTCTTTCCAGCTAAGTCTTTTGTCATTTCTCAACTTCAGTTCCTTTAGGTGTTTTAACTCTTGTTAGCTTCATTCAACACTTCAGTTCTCCTCGGGCATCTCCATCAGGGTTGTCTGTCTGTTGGGCATCACTGTGAAGTTTTTCTCATTGGTAATGCTTGTGATTTTACTCGTCGGTAATGCTTGTTGGGTTTCTTGCTCAGGCATCACTATGACTTTCCTCTCGGGTTTCTCTATCCGTCGGGGTGCACTACTCTTCGGTGTTTGTTGTCACTTTGTGAATACTGATCTTTTATGTTTTACTGAAAGAATAACCTTTACCTTTTTGGTTCTCTGAAGTATTTGACACTTTGTATATAACCAATCAGATTATATTAATTTGAGATCAATTACAATACAATCCATTAACTGATTTAATGTCTTGCATTATCTTTCTGCATTTCGGTAATCAACTTAACATCTTCAAACATTCAATCAATTATGGTTCATCAATCTCTCCCTTTGGCATTGATGGAAACACACAACATTATCACACTATATTATTACTAGTATAATATAAAATATAACAGTTGAAGTTTATCAATCTCTTCCAAATCTTTTGTTCTATAACCAATACAATTTTCTGGCTCTCGATAAGCTCATATAGCTTAGATTTGTTTCCTACAGAGTGCTTTCTTCAATCTTCAATCCCTTTACTAAATAGATGTATCAGCTTATGTTTTCTATTTCTAATATGTTCTCTCCCTTGACTGTTCCTCTCCTTGATCGTCTCTTTTTCCTTTGACAAAAAACTCTCTCTTAGTATGTATTCTCTCCCTCATGTTACTTCTCTCCCTTTGATGGATATTTCATATGTAATTTCTCCCTTTGGATAATGATAATCTCTCCCTTTGAATTCTTAGGAACTTCTCTCCCTTTGAATCTCTCTCCCTTTGACAACAATGTCAAAGTAAACTTTTATTATTCCAAATTTATATCCTCTCACCTTTTTATAATATACTCCTTGAATTTCCCTATCCATCGGCAATACAATGACTCTAGTGTTCAGTGTAGATATGTACCTTGTTATGTATTTTTGTATCTTTGATGGCCATCTCTTTGCTTGCATCAACATGAATGATATTCTAATTATGTGTAGGCTGATGAAGCCTCCTAGTCAGCTTACTGACCAATAGACAAGGGTTGGACCCCTAGTCTATTTCTCAGGTACTCACATGTATCTTTCGGTAATGGCTTTGTGAATATATCAGATAATTGTTCCTTTGATTGAACATATTCTAGTATCACTTCTTTTCCTTACACTTGTTCTCTTAAGTAATGATACTTGATTGCTATATGCTTAGTCTTAGCATGCATGACTAGATTCTTTGATATGTTTATTGCACTGGTATTATCACAATAGATAATCACTAGTTCAAGAATATTCATATTCATACCTTCTAGAAACTATTTGATCCATGGACTATTAGAGTAGTTTGCAGTAGCAGCCATATATTCTGCTTTTGTAGTAGACTGTGAGATGCATCCTTACTTCTTGTTGATCCATGTGACAAGTTTATCACCCATGAAGAATGCTCCTCCAATTGTTCTCTTCCTGTCATCTAGGTTTCCATCCCAATTAGCATATGTATAGAATTGAAGCTCAAATTTACCCATTTGGTTATACCATATGCCATAGTCCTCGATGTTCTTTAGATATCTCAGAATTCTATTGACGACAGTCATATGTGATTCTTTTGGATTAGCAAAGAATCTTGCAACTATTCCAGCTTCATGTGCTATATCTGGTCTGGTATGAACAAAATATATTAGAATTCTAATCATTGATCTATATATGGTCTAATTTACCTCATTTGACTTATCTTCCTTTTTCAGCTTACATTCAGTTTCCATAGCTGTTCCAACTGGCTTGGAATGTTCCATTTTGAATATCTTCAACACTTCCTTGATGTATTTGGACTGAGTGGTATATATGCATGCATCTTGATGAAGAATTTGTAAACTACGAAAGAATTTGATCTCCCCAAACATAGACATTTCAAATTCTTTGCTCATTTCATTAGAAAATGATTTAAATAACATATCATTACCCCCAAATATGATATCATCAACAAATATTTTAGCAGTTAGAATATTATCATCAGTATCTTCTTTTAAGTACAAATTACTATTTTCACTTGTTCTTACAAATCCAATGCTTATGAGATAGGAGTGAAGTCTTTCATACCAGGCTCTAGGTGCTTGTTTCAATCCATACAAGTCTTTATGTACTCTACATACCATGTTTCTCTTTTTTGGATAAACAAACCCTTCTGGTTGTTCAATGTATACCTCTTCTTCCAGTATTCCATTTAGGAATGCAGATTTGACATCCATCTGGTATACCTTGAATCCTTTGAATACAAAATAATAAAGAATAATTCTAACTCATTCTAGTCTAGCGATGGGTACAAAGGTTTCTCCATAATCAATACCTTCTTCTTGTGCATACCCCTTGCATACTAACCTTTCTTTGTTTCTTGTGACTTCTCCATTCTCATTCAACTTGTTTCTGAATATCCATTTGGTACTGATGACATTCTTGTCATCAGGTCTCAGTACTAGTGTCCATGTATTATTCTTCTCAATTTTTTCTATCTCTTCATTCATAGCACTGACCCGTTCTTCATTTTAGATTGCAGTATTAACAGATTTAGGCTCAAAATCATAAAGTAAACATCTAGTGTTTAGTGATTTACTTCTTGTTCTTGTTCCAACCTTCCTATCTCCTATGATCTAATTTTGTGGATGATGTCTTTTGACATACTTGAAAATTTTTGGTTCATCTCTTTGTCCATCATTCTGATCATCATCTTGACCTTCATTCTGATCTTCATCACTTGGAACATCATCTTGAGTATTTTCCTAATTTTTGGTAATTGCAGCCTGATGGTCGAGTGCAATGTATGTTGCTCAGGAGCGATACACTATTGCTCAAATAGAGTTTCAGGTTCTTCAGTGTAAAAAAACTATTGTAGTCTTCTGGTTCTTTTCTACTTTCCTTATCTTTCTTCACTAAAAATTTGACTATTCTTACATTTGCACTTTCAATGATCTTGTCAAGACATTTATAAGCCTTTCTTTTGGTGGAATACCCTAGAAAGATACCTTCTTCACTTTTGGATTCAAGCTTTCCATTTCTATCATCTTTCAAAATATAACATTGACTTCTAAAGATTCTGAAGTAACTTACATTGGTTGTATAACCATACCATAGCTCATAGGGTGTCTTCTTTGTGTCCTTCTTCAATTGTACTATGTTCAATGTGTAGACAACAGTACTGACACATTCCCTCTAGAAATTTTGAGTGATGCTTTTCTCAATCATTAGTGTTCTTGCACAATCAACAATGGATCTATTTCTTCTTTCAACAATTCAATTTTGTTGTGGTATTCTTGGTGTAGAAACTTGTCTTTTTATTCCATGCTCATTGCAATAGTTAGTGAATTTATCTGAAACAAATTACCCTCCTCTATCTGATCTTAAGCATTTCAATTCCTTACCACTTTGTTTTTCTACCATAGCCTTATACCATTTAAACATCTTGAATGCTTCTAATTTATCTTTTAAGAACATAATTGTTATCATTCTAGAATAATCATCTACAAAGATAATGAAAGACCTATCACCATAGTAACTCTTTGTCCTCATGGGTCCACATAAATTAGTATGGACTAATTATATAATTGCATTAGATGTATGGGATTTAATCTTGAAAATAGACTTTGTCATTTTACCTTTTTGAAAATTCTTGCACATGATATGTTCGGGCTTTGACATGCTTGGTAAGCCTCTTACTTTCCTTTTATTTCTTATCTTTATCATGTTGTCAAAATTAAAATGCAATAGTCTTTTATGCCACAACCATATGTCTTCGTTTCTAGCCATTAAACAAGTGGTGTTAATGTCATCAAGATAGAAAAGGTTACCTTTTGTCTGTTCACCAGTTCTAATCAACCTTCCTGATTCATTGAAGATCTTTGCCTTCTTATTTTCAAATGCTACTTGGTGACCTATGTTATTTAGCAGTGAAACACTCAATAGATTATAATTTATTCCTTTTACCCAGTAAGAATTTTCACATTTTATCAGGTTATTCAACATTATGGTTCCTTTACCTTCAGCTGGACAAGGTGTTTCATTACCCATTCTTACTGATCCACCATTATAGTATTCAAAAGTTTCAAACTTTTGTTTATCACCGGTCATGTGGTGAGTGTAGCCACTATCTATAATCCAGACATCATTCTTGCTAACCTTAGATTTGAGTGTAGTTTCTACATACCTTTCTTCTTCATTTAAATCATCCTTCATGGCTATAAATACCATCTCAATGTCTTCATCAGATTCGGTGTCAATGTCATCATCTCTGTTCTCAGCCATGTAACAAGCTTTCTTTTTTTTGTCCTTGTAGTCTTGGGTACCTCTTCTATCAGATTGTCAGTTTCTTTGGTAATCTCTGTTATCACCTCGGTCAAACTTCTTTTCGTATGTTCTGTCATTACTTATGTCATCTTTTCTTCTCTTAGGATATCTTGCAGCAAAGTGTCCAACCTCTTTACAATTAAAACATACAAGTGGTAATTTACCTTTGTATCTACCTTTGCCTCTCTGCAATCTTCTTGCTATTAGTGCTTCAATCTCATCAAATCCTTGGTCATCACTATCACTTTCACTATCATTCCTCATAGTGTTTTTATGACTTGACTTACTTATTTTCAAAGAAGATAGCAGACTCTATAGATGGTAAGACACTATTATCAAAGTTATTCATTTCAAATGAAATCAGTCTACCAATCAGACTATCTAGAGTAACATTATTGTTTGCAACTACTATCATTTCTTGTATAGCAGATACTCTAATAGCATATATAGGGAGTAAGGTTCTTAGGATTTTACTTACCACTCTCTCTTCTTCAAGTACACCTCCAACTCCTTGGACAGCATTGACTACCTCTTCGATTTTGTAGCTATACTAAGTGATATTTTCTCCCTCTTTCATCCTTCGGTCATCAAAACTCCCTCTTAGGATTTTTTCCTTGGCTCTTAGTACATTAGCATCTCCTCCATGTACCAGCTTCAATTCATCCAACATTTTCTTTGTAGAGGTGCAGGTTTTCACATCTTCAAACTCAGCATCAAAGAGTGAGGAAGAAAGCTCTATCATCATGCAATTATGCTCATGCTTTTCTCTCAATTTTTCAAGTGTGTGAAGTCTTGTAGGCAATAAATATTCAGTATCTAAGTGTTGAGTAACATCATTACCAATACCTAATAGGTGGAGTCTTATTCTTATTTTCCATGATGCAAAGTTGTCTTTATTCAACTTGGGCACATCTCGTTTGTTCATCTTGTGATCTTTTTCTTGAGCTGTTAAACCCCCTTTCTAAGAACACAAGATTTTATACCAATTGCTAGAATAACTCAGAGGGGGTTGAATCAATGGCCTCAAAAATATTTCAATAAATCAAACCCAAAAACTTAGTACCAAAATATTAAGCCACTAGTTATCTTCAGTCCTCAAAGATGAATGCCTCCAAACAATCTTAACAAATAACTACTGCTCGGAGTTCACTTTAAACCTTATTCTTACTGTTTATCGATTAGTGGTCTTTCATTTACCAAAATACAATAAATTTCTTAGTGTATACCAATCAATCCAGATTAGTTATGTGTAATGAAAAATACTAAAGTAATGACTCATAAACACATTGACACATGGATTTTTAACGTGAAAACCCTATTGAGGAAAAAACCACTCGGGACCGGTAACCCAAAATTTTCACTCTTCTAAAGTGAACTTGGTGAAGATCCAACCATGTTAAAGGTTACAAACACACTTTTAGGTGTGACCTTGTTAGAGGATTTAAATAGAATAGTTTGTCACTTGATATCTGGCATCTCTATGCTACCTTCTATGACCAAACCCAATGTAGTTTGTCAAATGGTATCTGGCATCTCATGCTATCTTCATGATAAAACTTTTTTATACTCCTTGGGATGTATCTCAATATAGAAATGATTTTTAATTCCTACTTAGTTAAGAGACTTTGTGAATCATTAATGGTTAAACTGAAATAGTAAATGATCTTTTCACACATACAACTTAGACTTGCAGATTTTCAGATCTATTGTAAGCTCATTATACCTTTCTAATCAATGTGTATTTTCAATACCTTTGCTCCACTTCTTTATGCTCGGTGATGTTGTGCTTCTCTATTGCTCAGTGTCTACAGAATTAGCTCTTTCCTCGGCTTGATTGGTCAAGATTGTATAAAGTTGTTCTTCATCAGTTTCTCTCCAGCATCATCTTCTTCTATTCACTCCCCTAATTCATAATGAATTAGATTGTCTCTTTATAGATATGATATCATCATTTCTCAGTTCTTGACTTTCTTGTTCTTGGCATGATCCGCAATTCTAGCCAATATTGCTTTAAAGCTTTACTTCAGTTTTATCCCATAGATTTCTCTTTAACAATTGGAATAAAATAGCTTTAAATCTTTCACTTATCTCTAGCTTTAATTTTTCGATAAAAATAATATAAACAACTAGTTAACTCCTTTATCTATTTCCATCTAAGTCTTTTTTCATTTCTAAACTTTAGTTCCTTTTGGTGTTTTAACTCTTGTTAGCTTCGGTCAACACTTCAATTCTCCTCGGGCATCTCCATCGGGGTTTTCTGTCTGTCAGGGTTGTCTGTCAGTTGGGCATCACTATGAAGTTCTACTTGTCGGTAATGCTTATGATTCTTCTCATCGGTAATGCTTCTTAGTTTTTTGTCTCAGGCATCACTGTGACTTTCCTCTTGGGTTTCTTTGTCCGTCAGGGTGCACAACCCATCGGTGTTTGTTGTCACTTTGTGAATACTGATCTTTTATGCATTACTAAAAGCATAACCTTTATCTTTCTAGTTCTCTGAAGTCTTTGACACTTTGTATATAACAAATCAGATTATATCAAGTTGACATCAATTACAATACAATCCATTAATTAATTTAATGTCTTGCATTAAATTTCTGCATTTCAGTGATCAACTTAACATCTTCAAACATTCAATCAGTTATGGTTCATCAGTGTCTAATTCCCTACACCCACAAACATGAGATAAGAACATCAATGTCTTGCATTAACTTTCTGCATTTCAGTTATCAACTTAACATCTTCAAACATTCAATCAGTTATGGTTCATCAGTGTCTAATTCCCTAGCCCCCCCTCGTTCTACATGCCCCCTTTCTCTCACCAACCCCCCCTTTTCTCTTTTATCTTCTAAGTGAGGCCTAGTCTACATCTTATTTTTACATTCCTTCATGCTCTTTTCTCTCATCCTGATGATGGATCATGGAGTGTGATCCGAAATGTTGATGCTAAAAACTACACACAATCAAATCCAGAAATCAAATTGAAAATTCTTATGGATTATGGAAATCTGATCGATTTAAGAACAATATTACTGAATAGAGGAAGAACAAGAGGCACCAAGACTGGACTCTTGATTCTAGACATAAATATTTTATATAAGGTTTAAGTAATGGAATAATGACCCCCAAAATGAACCTTCTTGAGGAGAAAGATACAAATGGTACAATTCATCCTCTATTCTAGATACATTTTGGGAAGAAGAAAACATTCATGATAACTGTATGTGGTAAATTTGGCCTTGTTAACTTACCATACACTTCAATATAGTCCTTCTTCACCATATACACACAAGACTGAATATGAGATTATTCATCATGTCTTCCTGCATGATTTGACCTATTGCCTTCTATCCAGATGGGGTTTTTGAAATAGCTCTCAGAACGAGAGTCTCACAACCATAGATCAATCTAGGAATGAACGATTTTTCTCCATGAATGCAATACAATGCAAAGTTATTCTAAGAATTGAAAGATGCAAGATTAATCCAAGACATGATTTCAATGCAATTATACTAGAATTTGAAACTATTCTATTACAAAATGAAATTATTCTACATAAGATTATCAAGAAATGTGGCAATAATTCAGTATTCTAACAATGCATGAAAAATGAGTGGGTAATCAGGGGTTTTGAATGAAGAATGGGAATTCTTTTATAGACTCAGAGACTATTCAGAATGGAAATTTTCCTCTTTTGAAATAAAACAGATAGAAAAGCCAGTTCAGAATAGAAATCATTATTTAAAAGAATACAATAAATTGTTTTCTCTTTGCTTTAACTGTTTTCTTTCTTTGATTTAATTTTGTTTTATTTGATTTATCTATTTTCTTTCTCTTTAAAGCATAATTAAAGAGAATTTTCCAATTCTGAACAGAAGAAAGATTTTTGAGAGATTATCCAATTAATTAAATAAATATGACCTCATAATTGCTTTTTCTCAATTATCTGAATAATTAAATTCAATTATTGAAATGAGGATATTTATTTAATAATTAAATATTATTTAATTCCTTTTTCATGTGTCTTAGCTAAAAAGGGTGAATTTAATTTAATTAAAGTGCGAGGACTTTATTAATTAAATTAATTTGATCATAAGGTTTGTTTAGCCAAATAGATATTTAGGAATTAAATATGATGTATGATTAATGCAGATTTAAGATTTTTAGCATTTGACACTTAGGTTGAGTAGAGTCAGTTAAAACTCAGAATTGCCTAGTACAATAGGACTTTAATGATTCAGAAGAATGACAAATGCAGCAAACATTGTTAGGGTTGCAAGATGTCAATTTTGGGGTGTTACATTTTGCCCTCTTTGGATTGATGTGCGAGCAGTGAATTGATTCAAAGAATAGTATGATGCCTGAAGCACAGAAGAATAGATTTGAACATTGATGATGCAAAGATTTTAGAGCCATCTCCAGAATAGAGTCTGACTCTCCAAAGTCTAGGTTAGGGTGCCAAGACGTCGGTCAAGTAGAGTTTTTGAGGGTCATCTTCAGAACGAAGCTTGATCCTCAGGGATCTGGGTTAGAATGCCCTGATACCTAATAGATGAAGATTTCAAGAATTATCTTTAGAACGAATCTTGATCCTCATGAATTTGGGTTAGAATGCCTTGATACCTAATAGATTCGATATCTTTCACAAGGCTATCCCCAGAATGAGGCTTAACCTTCAGGAGTTAGGGTTAGATTGCCCCAATACATGTCCAACAAGATAATTAATAGAGATTTAGGACTATCTCCATAAAAAAGCTTAGTCCCCCAATATCTAGGTTAGATTTCCAAGACATTAGTTAGATTGACATCTTTCACAAGTCTATCCCCAGAACGAGGCTTAACCTTCAGGAGTCAGGGTTAGATTTCCCCGATACCTGTCTCAAAAGATAGTAGATAGAGATTTAGAATCATCTCCAGAACGGAGCTTGATTATCAGGAGTCAGGGTTAGATTGCCCCGATACCTGTCCCAAAAGATAGTTTTTTTAGAACCATCTCCAGAACGGAGCTTGATCCTCAAGAATCTGAGTCAAATTGCTTAGATACTTAATAGATGACAAGATATAAGAAACAAAGATGCACTTATTGATTGTGGAGTATCCAGTTTTGATTGTGAGGTATGAAAAACTAAACATGCCCCAAGTGATGGGATACCCCTAGCAATGAGGACTTTTGAAAATCAGATCAGATTGATTGAAAAAATAGATTTAATGATGTAAGCATCCTACCCCCTCGGGAGTGAAATGGAAAGATGACACATCATAAATGATGATGGAGAGTGAGAAATCGCAGATAGATGTTGAATCAAAGATCAAGAAGAACTCGGAATAGATTATGGAAGAATATGGAAGATTCAGAATCAATTTTGAGCAATTTTGAGCTCTGGTTGACCAAGTTTGACTAGGGTTGACTAGAGTTGACTTTTGAGAAAATGATGCAGGAGCATCCTGGGTGTAAGGGAAATCTTGCATCACCCAAAAATATGTGTTTTTCTATTCAATAAGGGCTATTTTGTATAAACCTGCTATTTTTGGAAACTTACTATTTTTAGTAAGTTGGTCATTTGAACTCAGAATGTTCTAATTTTCCAGGTGAAGGTTCATCTTAGTCATATAAGAATGCCAGTTGAATTTCATTGCCAGAT
>MU228159.1:400676-416087 GCA_018584345.1 Thuja plicata | reverse complement strand
GGAATTAAATATAATGTATGATTAATGTAGATTTAGGATTTTCTACATTTGACACTTAGGTCGAGTAGAGTCAGTTAAAACTCAGAATTGCCTAGTACAATAGGACTTTGATGATCTAGAAGAGTGAAAAATGCAACAAAATTGGTTAGGGTTGTAAGATGCCAATTTTGGGGTGTTACATTTTGCCCCTCTTTGAATTGATGTGCGAGTAGCACATTGATTCAAAGAATAGTCTGATGCTTGAAGCACAGAGGAATAGATTTCAAAGATTGATGATGCAAAGATCAATTTATGAAGATTTCAGAGCCATCTCCAAGATAGATCTTGACTCTCTGAAGTCTAGGTTAGGTTGCCGAGACACCAGTCAAATAGAGTTTTTGAGGGTCATCTTCAGAACAAAGCTTGATCCTCAGGGATCCAGGTTAGAATTCCCTGATACGTAATAGATTTGATATCTTTCATAAGATTGTCCCCAGAATGAGGCTCAACCTTCAGGAGTCAGGGTTAGATTGCCCCAATACCTATCCAACAAGATAATCAATAGAGACTTTAGGACTATCTCCAGAATGAATCTTAGTCCCTCAATATCTAGGTTAGATCGATATCTTTGGCAAGACTGTCCTCAAAATGAGGCTCAACCTTTAGGAGTTGGGGTTAGAATTCCCCAATACCTGTCTCAAAAGATAGTAAATAGAGGTTTAGAATCATCTCTAGAATGGAGCTTGATTATTAGGAGTCAGGGTTAGATTGCCCCGATACCTGTCCCAAAAAAAAAATAGTTTTTTGAGAACCATCTCCAGAATAGAGCTTGATCCTCAAGAATCTGAGTTAGATTGCTTAGATACTTAATAGATGACAAGATGTAAGTAACAAAGATGTCCTTATTGATTGTGGAGTATCCAATTTTGACTATGAAGTAGGAAAAACTAAACATGCCCCAAGTGACGAGGTGCCCCTAGTAATGAGGACTTTTGAAAATTAGATTAGATTGATTGGAAAATAGATTTAATGATGTAATCATCCTACACCCTCGGGAGTGAAATGGAAAGATGACACATCATAATGATGATGGAGAGCGAAAAATTGAAGATAGATGTTCAATCAAAGAGCAAGAATATTTCAGAACAGATTATGGAAGAATTCAGAATCAATTTTGAGTGATTTTGAGCTCTAGTTGACCAAGTTTGACTAGGGTTGACTAGAGTAGACTTTTGAGTGAAAAAGTTAAAGATTTGAGAAAATGATGATAAGATATGATTCTGACAAGAAAGCGACATTAGAAAGTCGACTACACAAGCGTCCGATCACTCTGATCCCAAAAAAATTTAAAATGCAATTTTGAGCTATATAGAAGTGTCAGATTTTGATTTTGATCATGAAAATGGATTCAGAGTGGTCAAATTAGGTAATGGTGAAGTTTTCATGCAAAACAGAGCACTTTGAAAAATTAGGTCAAAACCTATATAAGGACGAAAAGGTTATTTCAAATCATTTCAACCTTTTGACTTTGAGAAACGGAGCTCTAAGCGAAAATGGTGGTCCCCTAAAACACGCATTGATTCAAGTAATTGAGGAGGCATAGCCAGCCTGCAACATATGGACCTCCAGTAAGTAGTCGATAAACCTCTTTGCATTATAAATTTCATCAATTTTTGTCAATTTTTCTTTAGTTTTCCGCGTTTTTAGGAAAGTGTCAGTGGGTTTTCGTGTGAAGAAGTAGTTTCTTCACGTGGCCCATAGGGAAATATCATGTGATAAAACAACTTTTCACACCATTCGATGGAAAATATTGCGCAGGAGAGTACCCATGTTCATGCGAGAAACCCTTCAATAGGGCATTTTCTCACACGACAAGTCAGAAAAGTTTGCATGAAGGTCAAGTATCACGCGACCCAAAAAACTTCTTCGCGCGAAAGAGTACTTTGTCGCGCAAAAATATGCTTCTTCACATGGGAAAAAGTGAACAATTAGAACATGAAATCAGTCTGCGTCATGTCCAATAGCATTTGCGTCAGCGTTGTTACTGTCTGTAGGATGTCTTTAATGCGTTATTATCTCGCTATGCTTTGATTATCTCTGATTACTGATCTTGCACTGTTGTTTGCATGTCGTGCAGGTTGACTTTCTAAATATTGCATTCAGATCACACCACCTGGCCATTAGTAGATTAGTATCTCAGTTGGATGATGCAAAGACAGCGCATCTGGGTACTCTGGGTTTGAGTTCGTTATGTGATGTACCCGAGATTCGGGTAAATCATAGATTGTTAGGAGCATTGGTTGAGCATTTCCATTTAGAAATGAACACCTTCTATCTACCATAGAGGAGATGACTGTGACCCCCAAGGAAATCTATTAGATTTTGAGGATACCATTCCATGGTTCCAGGGTAGAGTACAATGCACAGCCCAGATTGGGGACACAGGCATTGAGGGAGATCTTACAGGATGAGCTGGTTATGGGGAGGGCGATCCTGTGGGAGGATCTGATCAGTGAGTATGGACCCACCCATAGGTTACCAGTGGTGTTAGCCTACTTCTTGGGTTGTTACCTTATGCCTGATCATGGACAGCATGGTCTAGAGTGTGGCTGGTGTAGGATGCTTCAGCAGATGTTAGCACAGCCTTGACATTATGGATGGGGTCAGTGCATGCTAGCACACATGTATCATGAGATGCATGAGATCACCTATCAAGAGGCAAAGAGTATGGAAGCTAGAGTTTTTTTATTATAGGTATGGGCCTAGGAGCATCTTCCCGTGATGAGGCCGATATACGAGGACATGAGGCAGCCTTTAGAGCCTTACATTTGCAGATACAGGGGCATGATTACCCAGCCAGTATTGGGTAAGGTAGATCAGTGGCGAGCCTAGATCAAGGACCTAGTTGCAGTAGTCTGGAGGCCATGGAGACTCACAGAGGCCTGGGATGATGCTGCAGAGTAGCTTAGTCACATGTTTTTTTCACGAGTGATGATAGGTCACACTATCATGGTTATTGAGAGATTCCCGTAGAAGCGGGTATGGCGGCAGTTCAGTCGCCCACAAGACATCTCGCAGGAGTACAAAACATACATGAGATTCACAGATGAGATTATGAGGGGCTGGATGATGAAGCTAGACTAGGGACGTACGATGATTGACATTTGAGCATTGGTCCCAGTATAGTGGGACTATCTAAGGGATGTGGTAGATGGCAGTGTGACCGCAGAGTACAGGGAGAACTTTGTTACCCATCCATTCCCTAGGTTTACAGATCCAATCAGGATAGCAGGCCGAGGACATATAGTATAGCCACAGGTCATACAGCCACAGGTTGTACAATAGTAGATGCAGATGCCCCCACCACAGCGAAGCACATAGCCAGGGGTATAGCAGGGTTCCCATCCTCGGACAGTATAGGTAGACATCCCTGCTCGACAGATGGGGATGGATGTAGGGGCTAGTAGTAGTGGTAGTACGAGGTAGTCCCAATGATGGACTGTGGAGCCAATAGTTGAGGAGCAGTAGGTACCATTATAGGAGGAAATACAATAGGAGGATCCCATGCAGGAGGATCAGCCTACGCAGGATCTAGCACAGGATCCATTGTGGCAGTCTCAGGAGAGAGTTAGACAGCTCTCGAGACAGGTTGGAGACTTGATGATACAGGTGGCCATGCAAGACACATGACTTCTGGACAAAGATCGGGAGGTATAGGATCTCTAGGAGCAGCTCCGGGCAGCATAGGAGGAGGTGTGACATTAGACTGGTCGAGCGGCGTATTACTATGTGTTGTATATAGGAGTGGTGCTTGATGAGGCATCCCAGGTTGTGAGATTCTCGACCTATGCCAGAGGGTCAGAGGATACATAGGTGCCACCTCCACTAGATAGGGCCCCACCTCCACCTCTGCCAGGTGATGAGGGAGAGGGCCAGAGTTAGTTTTGATAGATAGTTGAGATGAGATCATAGGATGTATCTGATGCGTTGGCATCTATGTATTTATATCACCATTTTGAGTTAGATCATGCTCGAGTAGCACCATTTTGTATTTGTATCGACACATTGGATATATATATGAGCTCATATTTTGGTATCATCACATATTGTATATTGTCTTTAATGAGATGTTTCCTATATGCTTTTAGATGGTTAGATGATTTAGAATGTATGCAAATGTATGAACATGTTTGTAAATATATGTAGATGTATGAGATGCACATGTATGATTTAGATGCAAAGATGTATGTATGTAGATGATTTATGTAAATTCAATGTGTAAATGAAAATGCTAATGTAATGTATAGATGAGAATGAGTTATGAATATGCAATGTGTATGGTACTAACATCTCATGCAGGATGACAAATGCTAACCAAAAGAACATGTGAAGAATCGAGAGCGAGGATCGAACACTTGTGCACTCATGATGAAACCTGGAAAGAAGAACTCCCCAATGTATGAACCTAGGAGAATGCAAAGAAATAACACTGAATCACTGCCACAACGCAAGTCTAGAATGAAAATGCAATCCTATGCTAGATGCAATATGAAAGTGCAATTCTAGGACATGGTTGTGAGACCCATTGTAAAATTATCATCATTGATCATTTTTTTTGGAAAAACGAAGTCGATACAACCCTTACTGGCACCACAATTCAACCATAAGGATATGAATATGACTTACATCAGATAAAATGTAGGAAATAAATATAAGCACCAGGGCACAAAAGCCAAGATGACCTTAACATTGTTTCCAGTTAATGTTGCAAGAGTACACCAGTATCGAGGCATTCAAAGCCAAGATAACCATGAGTGCGATCATCCGTAAACAAATAGATCAACAAAAAATAAAGCAATAATAAGTAGAGCAATAACAGGCAAGGAGATAGTACCGACCTCACCATGGCATGCAAATAAACAAGATCGAGGGATGTGAGGCTGTTCCACCTTAGTGTGGGAGCTCTTATCACATACACCCTATTTATTTGACATTGTCAGATCATCGAGACTACACCAACAAGCAGTAGACAAATAAAATAGCAATGAAATCCATCAGAATAGACAGCATACAAAGAAATATTCAATCATAGCTCAGCCAGTTTCAAAGTTTTTGAATATATATGTGTATGAGGGGTGTTAAAAAACACCATTGTGCTTGTGAGTGCATTGTGTTTGATTTTTATCAATAGATGTTTACGTTTGAGATATCTAATGTGTGTTGAAAAACATAGATGTGTCCAAAGATAATGTTAAGAAACACTATTTATGGTGGTGTTGAAAAACACCAGTTTGTCACAGTAGCGAGTAGTCCTTGAGAAGTGACAAGATTACTAACTCAGGTGCAAACCAAAGATGTGATCAAATGGGGGACCCATGCCCCCAAGTAACGATGACTGACTTGATGTATGTTGCGAGGACAAATGAGATTTGGTTTCCCCCAAGCGTATGGCACTGAATCAATGTCAAATCAGTAGGGTTTGCAAAGGAACCAGAGTGTCACGAAAGTGACCGAAAGATATGTACAAACTAAAGCAAAGAAATGTCAAGACCGAGTATCGATAGATAGAGTGTTTGAGAATAACTCCAATGGTAATGGATGTGAGCAATCTCAATAGAATAGTGATAGTAGACAGATGTAGTGAGAACCACTGGTGACTGATGCAAGAGAGATGCTCACGTGAAGAGATCATAGGACTAGCTAGACATCAGTAGGCAGACGCAGTGAGAACCACTGGTGACTGATGTTAGAGAGATTCTCAAGAAGAGAGAACTCAGTATAAGCTAAGCAACAATAGGTAGACATAGTGAGAACCACTGGTGACTGACACGAATTAGATCCATAAATATAATAGGATAGTTCCTCCTAGATCAGGAGGTTTGTCTTGAGAGTATAACCAGTTTCAATCCATGTGAGTTGGTGTCTTGACGGGAACTAAAAGCAAATGTAAGTAGGAAAGCAGGAAAGTAGCAATGCAGGAAAGAAAATGTGTAAAGCCAAGGGGTACTATGATAGATATAGCATTGTGGAACAAGAGGCACTTTTTTACCAGGTTTTTATGCCCTGCATCCCCGTCCCTACATTTTGTGTGCAAAATGTTGGGTCCCCCTTTTTGTTTTTTCCTTTTTGTTCTGGCCTTATCTTCTTTGTCTCCTTTTTGTTTTCTTTCTCCAGGGTTTTCTTCCACGTAGTTGTGTTTTGTTTTGTTGGTTTCTTGTGCCTCTGATACCCCGGTCTTAGAGTTGGTCATCCTTTGTCAGGAGCCAGACTCCGAACTCTAGGATTCTCCGCCACGATGTTCTCTTTCCTTAAGATGATATCGTCACAGGGAATCCCCAGGCCCGGAGTCCGAAGGTTTGTTTGTTCGGAGTTTGCGGATGGAAAGGTGGCTTGCTTTTTACCATGGGTATAAATAGAAGTTACCTGTCATTTTCACATTTACCATTATTTAAACACTCAAGCAATCAGAGTGATTTCAGGGTGATTTGCAGCAAATTAACGATAATCCAGTGCTAAGTATTTTCAGCATTTTTGAGCAATTAGGAGTGGTTTGTGGTGGCTGATTGTGATTATTTGAAGGTTGTAGCTGTTGCAGATCTTTTGTAGAGGATTTCTTTCCCTCTCCTTTCTGCATTCTCAGGTTGGTGCCTCTTTTCCCTTCGATTTTCCTTCTGTCTGGTGTTGTTTTCTTTCTATTTTTGTTGTCTTTGCCTCTTTTTATTTTATTTGTCTTTCATTTTTTGGTTTTGCCGCTCATTGGTGGGCCAGCTCTACCAGAGGGTTGTCCACCCTCTATGTAGGTGTAGTTAGTCTATAAATAGTGTAAAAAAAATGTATATATTTCATTCTTTGCCTAGTTTCCCATAGATGTTTGTTTTGCAATGTATATATGTGTAAATGTAGTGTATATGTGTAAATTTAGTGTATATTTATTATATATCCCTCCATTCCTCATGTATATATCCCTCAGCTCTAATGTATATCTTCTGTATATCCTGTTAGGTAGATTAGCAAGCTCGTTGTGTTGCCCATGTCATTGGTTTTTCATCCGTAAGCTCGTTCTAAGCAGCATACCACCTGTTTGAAACTCGGCTCTCAGCCAGTTTCAAACATGTAGTTTTCTCTCTCCTCCATAAAACTAGCCTATCCCTCATTTATGTCCCATGTGCACACATTCAAATCTATCTAATTGGCCTTCACTTTTTGTGCATTCAGACAGTTGGCTCCGTCGTCATCGCCATAACTCTCATTTATTACTCACCCACACGGCACCCACATGGGTCTAACAGTTTGCCTTTTTGCGCACCTTTACCAATGGTTACTTCTCCAGGCTCTGGGTCTCCTGCCATCATCCATCCCAGGTCCTTCTTACCAAATGTGATAAAATTTCCATACCCGGATGGTTAATCAAATTCCTAAGTTCATAATATGTATGTGTGCTTTCTAAAGTTTTTGAATGAAAATAACTTTTTAGGGAAAGAAAACATCACAGTGGTAAGAGCTCCAGACCCCAAAGTATTTATTTATTAATGTATTCTGATGATCACTTTTCCTTGTAGGTTTTTGGAGTACACTTTCAAACATGTCTGAAGCATCTGCATCCTCACCACTCAGAAGTCTGGAACTTCCATCTACAGCAAGTACTAGGGCATCAGTGAAATAAAAAATGGAGAAGGATCTTGAAAAGATGCCTTTGAGCCTGAAAAATGTTAAGGACGGAGTCATTACGGGCTCAAAGATTGAGTCCAAGGTGTATCTTTTCACTGACACTAGCGTTGGAACATGGCCAGAAATGCAGGCCTTGGTCAAAGTCATGTATATTCAATGACATGCCAGAGATCCTTTGGCCATCAAAATTGGGAACTCTAGGATCCTAAAGGCAGCTTGCTTCCTATGCTTGGTGCAGTCATCGGAGATTATTCTCACACTCTCGGCTCTTTACAACCCATTTGTTTGGGCTGTCATGCTCGCACCACCGGAGCCAATAGGGTACCCCACTCCTCTAGTGTCTCTTGACCCTGATACATTCTAGAGAAGCTTGGGAATCCCACAATTTTCCAAGCTGACCATGGTCACCCAGTTTTATGCCTTGGCCCAATTCAAGCAATTGGAGGAGGCATCCCACATCTATATGAACAAAAATTGGCTCAAAGTCCTAAGAGGGACCCCAAAAGAATGAAACTAGAGATCCCCAGGTCTGAGTTCAAAGAGAGCATCCAGATGGGGATAATAGCACTATATCAGGTCTTCGGGCAACAACATGCCTGAGAATTCTCTGGGTGGATGTACTACTTCTTGCTCGGCATAAGTACAGCTGGGGAGTTTTTCAACTAGGCAGCTATAATTTCTAATCATGTCGACTCCCAGTTCCTCCAACTGGCAAAGAAGAAGAAATTTTACATGACTTCTTATATTTTCTGGGCCCTGGCACAGTAGATGTCCCATGCCCATGGGATACTCGTAGACGGTGTACTCGAGCTTGGCTCAAAACAAAAGGCCCCTTGGGACTACTTCCCACAAATTCAATGGGAGGCCAGTTTCCCCAGTTTCTACAAAATAAACGACGCGTTCGTTTACTATCACCTGCTCACACCCACCCGGGATGCAGGATACCGCCTGACCACGGAGATGATGAATTTGGTCTAGAGTTACGGACATTACTATATTCAATACCAACAGCATACATATATAAGGGTGATCGGCTTCTCCAGGAAACCCTACTTGTTACCCAAGCACTGCGGGGACAAGATAGTCCTGCTGGAATTTTGCAGGCAGATAATGGAGCTGCATGCCTTTTTTTCCCTGAAGAAGGTGACCAATATTCCATTTCCAATCACTTGTGGGAACTATTCATGCAGCCTAGCTACCGCCAAAGAAGCAGACAATGAGTTGAAAAGCTACAACTTGGCAGAATTTTACTTGGCGCGGAAGCACTTTGACCCGCATGGTAAGATTGCAATGACACTTCCCCAGGCTTTAGAGCCCCATCAATACCACATGGAGGAAATCTGGAAAGACTGCCAGGATGATGTGGAGGTCCAGAGCTAGCACTACATCAAGATGACAGTGGGCATGATGGAAATATTGAAGCTCCATAGATTCCCAAAGGACTTCTCAGATGTCAGCTCCATGATCGATCCCTAGTACAAAGCCAAGGGGATCGATACTTTGGCTCTCCCACTAGTAAACTAGGATGCCTAGGAGGGGTCCACCATTGAGGACTTCACCTATGAGGTGGTCAAGTGCAGCCATGCTTACTTTAAGAAGGTGTGCCTCGGGAGTGTCCACAGAGCAGCCCAGCCAGTACCAAAAGAAACCCCGGGGGCCAGGACTTCTTCACAGGGAGCGGACAAAGGAAAAGGGATAGATACAACTCCTCTTGTGCAAGAAGTTTCCATTAAAGAACAAATAAGGAAATCGGTAGCAGCCTCCCAGCAAATGAGGGAGAACGTGATCACATGGCTAGCTACCCCGGTGCTTATGGCCAGACCTATTCATCCTCTATCCTCCCCTTCACTAGCAGCCTTAATGGTTAAGCAATAGGGGTAGATCCGGTGGAGCAAGTAGTAGTAAGGGATGTGGACCCACCCTTGATTACCTGGAGAAGAAGGAGGCTTGACCCTAAGCCTAAGAAGGATCCAGAGCTGGGGATGCCCCAGGCTCCACAAGTTGAAACCCTTTCTTCTGACTCCCCAGAGCTAGAGAAAAAAGTAGAACCCACCAATGTCCCAGACAACCCTCCTCCACAGGACGAGTTTGATGATATTTTTACAACCGATGAATTTGATAACTTATAAGGGGCATCAAGCAGGTGGCAGAAGTCCCAGCAAAAGAAGCTGAGGAACAAAGAATAGAAAAGGAATAGGAAGAGCTAATGGAGGAAGAAAAGGAAATAGAGAAAGAGGCCGCCTCTAAAATATTGGAGATGCAAGATGCGGGGTGGACCAACAAAGGCAGAATGAACAAGCGGCATCTGCTAAGAGAACTGGACCTTCGGGAGAAATCGTAACCTCAGCCACCACATTCCAAGAGCCACTCCTTGGAGAAAAATTTGGGCAGGTAATAACCGTGGCACAAACACTAAATCTTGGCCCAGTACCTCCCTTATTTTCAAAGGATGTATCAGAAGAGGAAGAAATCCCGACGACTGAGGCCGAAGAACAAGAACAACAAGAGGAGGAAACCCCCGGGACAGTTGGTGAAGGTCCAAGTGAAGCTAAAGAGGCAGAGGACAAGGCTGAAGAGATGAATGTCACCAGGGGAAATGTTCCTGATGAGGCCCAAGACAAAGAAAAAGGGGCGGGTGAGACCCACACCACTGAGGAGGAGCAGCAACAGGGCACCGGGGAAGAACCTACAGAACAGACTCTAGCAAACAAGCCACCCCTGCTACCTCAGTGGTTAGTAGAGAGAAAGAAGAGAAAGGCTCCATCCACCCCAAGAGCTCACCTCTCTTTAGCTGAGAGGATGGCCCAGGTCCAGGAGACACCAAAGGCCAAGAAAGCCTGAATGGTTCATACTCTTCAAACCGGGCCGAGCAGAGAAACAGTTGTGGTTATGGCAACACCTCCCCCAGACACCGATGCAGTGATGGCAAAGGAAAGAGATTGTGATATCATAGTGATATCACTGGGAAAGAGAGGTAAATAGGGTGAAGTAAACCTATTGAAAGAAGCAGCCAGGGCGGTGGAGGCCAGATATGAAAAAGAGGCCCAAAAGCTCAAAGAAGAAAAGGAAAAGACAGCGAACCTCATGGGGTTTCTTACTGAGCTGGCTCAGCCCATTAGTGCCATTCCTCTGGAGGCCTCCACATCTGATGCATCATTACCACAGAGAGACATTGACTTCCTGTGAGCAATGAAGAAGAAGGCCCAAGTGGTCGATGAGTGGGTCACTCCGCAAATAGGAAACACCTAGTGTTTCCTAGTGTCCACCCTCCCAGATTTGTACGTAGCACAAGTAGAAATTTTTCTTAATATATGGAAGGGTGACATGGAAAACTATGAGGCTTGGAAGGTAGAGCTGGAAGAGCTCCTTAGCCTCAGGGAAGAGATGGTCTCCGAATATAAGATTCTGGGAGAAGAATCATTTGATTTTGTGAGGATCCAACAGTCCAAACTTGACCTCACATTGGAGGTACTCAAGCAATTGGTAGGGGCTCTACACGATAAATTCAAAACAGTGCAATATTCTGCAAACATGTACAAGGCATTTGTAGCAAAGGTCTCTAGGGCTGACCCATTCAGCACCGATACGTGCTCTCTAGAGGAATACGTCCTGAGAAAATTTGATGAATTAATGGAATCCAAATATCAATCCCCAGAGGGGCTGGATGGGACCCAAATGTTAGGTATAACTTGCATGATCCTTAGTAGTCATGATGCGGCAAAGATGGTTGATGAGTTCAAAGACAATGTTCTAGAGCTTGGAGAACAAATTAAGGCGGCTAAGTACCGGCGGTCCTGCCTTAAAGAAATTGATGAGGATGGGATCTCCCACCTTCTCCAAACATTCAATGACAATAAGAAACAATAAATTTTCTCTGAAGGCTAGAGAAAACCCAAATATTTTGTATTCTTTATTCTTTCAGAATGTAAGTTCCCAGATCCCAGAGTCCCGGATCCCAAATTTTGTATTCTTTCAAGTGATCCGTGTCCCGGTCCCTGAGGCTGACTGGTCATTTTTAGGAGTGGTTAATAAAGGCTATCAAAAGGTAGTTGGCTACATTAAGGAATGTCTGATCAATAGTTGTTTTTCTGACAGATGTTCTTCTCAAGGCACCGCTTCAGTGGTACACCTGGCACATTGGAGACAGGGCACCGCATTTTCTATTTATGAGGCATGTAGCCTCAATCCCTGGGGATCTGATTTCTTCCTTCTCTTTTGTGGCTCTCTTCTCGAGGCTGATTCTTCCACTCTACCTTCTTGTCTTATTCTTCTGACATGTCAGGCCTATTTTGTCTCAAGGTCTTTTGTAGAGTGGCGCAGGTAGTACTGGCCCCTAAATATTATATTTTATTGTAACATGATGTAAAATAGGGTTAGGGTTAGGGTTAGATGAAGATGTGTATAAATAGTAAGACCGAACCATTTCTAAGGGTCGATGAAATTGATGATTTTGCTATCCACAGTAATAGAAAAGAAATTTTTCATTTCAGTTGCAGAGCTCAATGCTCCATTGTTTCATCTTCCCAATAGTTAGATGCTCCCCTAGAGCCACCATTGTATCACGCACCAGTGCTTGTTGGAAGAAATATTAATGAAGAAGCGAGAATTCTTTGCAATGATATTGTTGGCATTCAAGCTTCTAAGTTAATGGTATTTTATGTTTCATGTTCCTTATGTCTTCTGCTCTGATATGTCAAGTAGATTAATGACCTCTTTTCCCTTGCTACTGATAAAATACTAACTGATGGTTGTGTATTTCTTTGGTATTTAGCGTAGTATATCAGAGCACTATCGATGTTTTGAATGTTAAACATAATTATAGATAGATGGATTACTTTTGACCCTACAGGATCTTTTTCATTTTATTTTCTACGTAGAGAATGCTTGGATAAATCTCACCTTACTAAATCTCTAGAGAGAATGAGTTGAAGAAACTAGCTATCCCCCTTGAAAATAGTCACTTCTCCCAACCGAGCCCCGCACCGTAGTGACCCGACACCCAGGTGCTTGGAGGCCCAGGGAATCTAACTTCTCCGAATAGCCTTTGTAGGCGAAGTTGGCCGGTACCCCCGGTACCCGATGACAACTTATGACTATTGGCAGACCCGGTCAGCAAAACCCCGTCAACACAGGTTTTCACCTTCTTGGCATAAATTCTTTTTTTTGCAACCGTGACACCTGTTTACCAGGTTTTCATTAATGGCACCTTTTTTTTTCTTTTTTTTTTTGTATTTTTCCAATGTTTAATTTTTTTTGTATTTTTGGAATACATAATTTTTTTGGAGATACATCAAAGCGCTTATCGCTAGGTTTTCACTATGATGATCATTTTTTCAGGACTTTTTCATATTTTCAGAATTTTTTTTAGGACTTTAGTATATACATGAGCACACTGAAGATGTTTCAGCTCTAGAACCACTTTAGATGAAGAGCGTTGATGGGCTCTTTGATTTATTCTCCTTCAGTAGTAGAGATTTGATAGGTACCAGACCCAAACACTACAGTAACAATATATAGACCAAGCCATTTTGGTTCAAGTTTTCCTTTCTGGATCCAATGTTGTTGACTTTTAGGGTTCTCCCTCAGAACGAGGTCACCCGCTTGGAAATCCCTTGGTCTGACCTTCTTGTTATAGCTCTTGGACATCCTTTTCTGGTATTCTCTAAGGTGATCAAACGCCACTTGTTGGCATTCATCAAGTAGTTCTACCTCTTGTAGCTGAGATATTCTGTTATCTTCATTAGTAATGAGGCCTTTTAGAGAGACTCGCAAAAAAGGAATCTCAACCTCAATTGGTAACACATTTTCTCCATAAACCAAAGCATAGGGAGTAGCCCCTGTTGGTGTTCTTATGCTTGTCATGTATGCCCAAAGAGCTGGATTGATCTAGAGATTCTAATCTCATCCGGATTTGTGCACTGTGTGATGTAGGATTTTAAAGATTGTCTTGTTGGATGCTTCCGCCTGTCCATTACCCTGAGGATAATATATGGAAGACCAATGTTGAGTAATTTTAAACCTAGAGCATAGCTTTGTAAAATCCTTGTTTTTAAATCGTCCCCCATTATCAGTGATTATTGCTGAGAGTACACCATGCCTATAGATGATGTAGTTGAGATTGAACATAGCTACTATTTTTTCGTTGGCAACAGTGAGAGGGACTGCCTCCACCCACTTCGTAAAATAGTTTGTAGCTGTAATTATGAACTTATGTCCATTTGAGGATGAGGGATAAATTTGACCCACCAAGTCAAAGGCCCATTGTTGAAAAGGCCGAAAAGTAATGAAGGGAATAAGCTCCTTGGCTGGAGCATGAATCAGATTACCATGTAGTTGACATTGTTTGCAAGACTTAGCAAACTGTGTAGCTTCCTTTTCCATATCTGGCTAATAGTAGCCAGATCTAATAAGTTTATGGACCAATGTCAGGCCATTAGAGTGAGACCCACAGATGCCTTCATGCACCTCTACTAACACACATTTGGACTCATCGAGTTCTAAACACCTAAGGAGGGTACCATCTAGACCACGTCTATACAAGTCATTAGCTATGATGACAAACCATGAAGCACTGTAGATTAAGTGATGTTTCTCATTCTGGGTGTAAGTGTCTGGAAAAATCTAGTCATGAAGGTAGGAAAAGATATGATGGTAGTGAAATGAGTCATGTCCTATGACAGAACAGATCATCTGAGAATTAGGGGAGTCATAGGCTAGGTAGCGTAATGTCTCCACTAGGAATTCATGTCGAAAATCATTTTTAGGCATCTATAGCATGGAGGCAAGAGTACCCATGGCATCTACTGCTTTATTATATGAAGAATGTAGTGAATTCCTCTCTTTCTACCTCTAAAATATTATTGTGCCAAGTGAATAATCTGAGGTTCTGCCTCTATACCCAATTTGATAGGTTGAGTTGGTTCAATAAGCATAGATGATCTCTCCTAGAAATGACTCAAAAGTGCATCAAGTATCTCATTCTTGAGTGCCTCGGAGAGGTTTTCACCCTTGGATACGTCTTTTATTTTGACAGTTTTAAGCTCTGATACTGCCACAATGTGGTTTTCACCATTAGAGCACCTATTTTTTCTTATTTTCATTTTGTGACTAAGATACTTGATGTCAGCCTCAGTCATGTTGACACTTTCTTTGCAAGTGGAAGACATTATAGGTTCGACAGCGTATAGGTAACAGGCACGAGCATAATCATTCTGGAATGTAAGGACTTCATTAGATGGGGAGGTAGAGTTCCAGTCTATAAGCTCAGGATGGCGAAGCGAAAGAGACGTGATGGGTTCAAGTGCATTCATGATATAATCATCAAAAGCATGGACAAGAAAGTCGAGACCTAAAGCGATCTCATCCAGAGGTATAGTCGAATTCTTTTGATTCCTAGCGACCATAGTAGATGACATGTTAACATCTAGGGAGTCAGACTCATGTGACCCTACACTAGACCATTCACCTACTTTGAGAAGGTTTTCATATGTGTTAGTTGTATTTGTATCTCTATCAGAGGTGGCATATGACAAGCTGTTGAACTCATATTCATGAGAGTCCATTTCATCATTAGGTGTCATGTCAAGCACGTGATTGAAATCAACTCCTTGTCCCCAGTTGGGATGAGTTCTACCTAGTGTACACACAAAAGTAGTGCACTTCTATGAATCCTTACATGCAAGGAAACTCAAGAATGAGCCCTCACAAATCGATCCATAGCTCTCTGTGCATGGAGTTGCAAGATTTGTAAAATTGCTCTCAGCT
>MU228159.1:346766-371501 GCA_018584345.1 Thuja plicata | reverse complement strand
AATGTAGGGACTTTAATGCACCACTAGGGTACTGGAGGAGATTTTGGTTGCCACAATGAATTCACACCTATCTATTGTGACATTAATCACAATAGCATTTTTTGTATACCAGTTTGGAAGGGCTTGGTTTAGCCTATTACCGATTGGGCATACACTCTCACCGGCTCTGCTAAAGCTCTTGGAAGGTAGCCACTCTAGAAGAATCACATGAATTTATCTTACACCCAAGATCCATAAAGGCAAGGGGAGAGGATATGTTCATGTAGTTCTTAGGATTACAATCTAAAAAAACTTCAATCATGCAAGACAATGATTCATTTTATGCACCAATCGAAGTGTGTTTTAACTACTAAAAATAGACATAAGAATTTGTGAAAACACGCAAGGTCTTCGACAAACGTCCTGCAATAAACCCATTAGTATTTTGTAATGCCTTTCTTCATATCAACGTCCTATGAAAAACATGTTAGAAGTTTATAATGGCTTTTCTTTATCTCAGCGTCCTGCAAACCACTGTTAAGCTGTTTCAAAAGATAAAATCAGAGAAACACAGATGTCAGAAAATAGTAGATGGTTAGAAAACTGAGACAAGAAAATATGAAATGAAAGCTCTGGTGTGTAATTTTGCATGATAATGTATACTAGATTGCGCAAAGAAGTACAGAGAGCCACGCGAAGAACTAGAAAGTTCACGCAAGATGCTTAGAAAGTTCGCATGAAATTAGAATAGAGCAGTACAGATGTACAAAAAAAATGAAAAAATAATGAAAAAATGAAATGAAATGAGGCCAAAATAGAATGTTCCTGCCCCAAGGTGGGCACAAGAAATGTATGTGGTAAATTTGGCCTTGTTAACTCACCATACACTTCAACATAGTCCTTCTTCACCAGATACACACAAGACTGAATATGAGATTATTCATCATGTCTACGTGCATGATTTGACTTGTTGCCTTCTATCCAGACGGGGTTTTTGAAATATCTCTCAGAATGAGAGTCTCACAACCATAGACCAATCTAGGAATGAAGGATTTTTCTCCATAAATGCAATACAATGCAAAGTTATTCTAAGAATTGAAAGATGCAAGATTAATCCAAGACATGATTTCAATGCAATTATACTAGAATTTGAAACTATTCTATTGCAAAATGGAATTATTCTATAAGAGATTATCAAGAAATGTGGCAATAATTCAGTATTCTAACAATACATGAAAAATGAGTGGGTAATCAGGGGTTTTGAATGAAGAATGGGAGTTCTTTTATAGACTCAAAGACTATTCAAAATGGAAAGTTTCCTTGTTTGAAATAAAATAGATAGAAAAGCCAGTTCAGAATAGAAAGCTTTATTTAAAAGAATACAATAAATTGTTTTCTCTTTGCTTTAACTATTTTCTTTCTTTGATTTAATTATGTTTTATTTGATTTATTCATTTTATTTCTCTTTAAAGCATAATTAAAGAGAAGTTGCCAATTCTGAACAGAAGAAAGATTTTTGAGAGATTATCTAATTAATTAAATAGATATGACCTCATAATTGCTTTTTCTCAATTATCTAAATAATTTAATTCAATTATTGAAATGAGGATATTTATTTAATAATTAAATATTATTTAATTCCTTTTTCATGTGTCTTAGCTAAAGAGGGTGAATTTAATTTAATTAAAGTGATAGGACTTTATTAATTAAATTAATTCGATCATAAGGTTTGTTTAGCCAAATAGATATTTATGAATTAAATATGATGTATGATTAATGCAGATTTATGATTTTCTGCATTTGACACTTAGGTCGAGTAGAGTCAGTTAAAACTCAGAATTGCCTAGTACAATACGACTTTGACGATTCAGAAGAATGACAAATGCAACAAAAATTGTGAGGGTTGCAAGATGCCAATTTTGGGGTGTTACAATAACATATACACCTAAATAAATAGAAAATAATCACACCAACATAAGAAAATTAGATAAAACTCCTAAAAGAATAGCATAGGAAACAATGATAAAAATAGGAGTAAGGAGACATGGGCACAATTCCCATAATTCATTAAGAGGAAAAAATTCCAAGACTAGAGAGTAATTTCTAGGATATAGATGCTACAATGTACATATATGTCTGAAAAGCCACGAAGTCCTTTTAACAAGAATTGATAACGCTACGAGTTTATAATTATTTCCTAAGAAGTGCTCTATCTTATTAGAGATGTGAGAATAGTATTCTACCAATGAAAATGTAATCATTAACTAAACTATTTTGATAATAAAGCCTTCTTATTTTATTGTAAGAACATCTAGCCACTTCAATCAAAGATATGATTTTTTTTGTTGCAATCTATCACCATGCCAAAGATCTAGCATGATTCTATCATTATCTCATAGTAAGGGCAAGTGTATTTCTCCCATTGGATTTTGGAAGCATGTTTCACACTATTTATGAAAAGTTCATCGTTGTGGATGGTTACAGGGTAAACGCACAATAAACTGTCACCCTTTTACAAAGGAAAAGGTTAACACCAAAACTGTAAAACTTCAAGGGCATAAAAGTCATATTTCAGTTGAGAATTTGAAGATGATGTAAACTGATGAAATCTGTGAAATAGGATTTATTTTATGTCTATAATTTTTTTTTTTTAAAAGTGAACAAAAATTAATATCTTTTTTAAAATTTTTAGGCCTATTTTTCATTTCTTGAAAAATACTACAAATCAGGGAGTTTACGTCCCGTCAAATCATTATAAGTAAAACATTGTTTTTTCCTCCAATTTAAGAATATGTTTTAGATGACATGTATAGATAATGCAAAAAAAAAAAATTAAGTGTTTTCGATCTATAGTTTTCCTATTATAAATATTCAAAGTCAAACTTACCTAAAATCAATAGTATTTATCTCCCGCCACTTTCCCCTATCAAAACTATACCAAAAACCAAATAAATTACATATTATTGAAGAGGAATCTCTTCTCTAGTATTGTCTATGATTTTAAATTTTTTTTGAATTGATTTATATCATCTTATATTTTTTGAATCAATGACTTCTCAAAGATCTATATACCTACATGTAGTTTTTAGCAAATTTGTTCAACATTTTGTTATCGAAACAACATAAAATTTATATTTCAAGAAATTTCGTTCCGAGATCTAGAAAAGGGTAATTTTAGTTTCTTGACATTTTCTATTTTAAGAAGAGAATAGAATAGCAGCAGTGAAAACTTCTATCTTTTTTGTCTTTTTGGAGGTTTCATTGCAAACATGGCATGCCACCTAGGTAGACTTGATCGAGTCAGACTCAGCCCATTCTGACTCGACCCAGTCCTACTAGCCCTCACATTGGCTTGTGCAGGATTCTACTGGGCCACGTAGGCACCATTTTGTGTTGTGTGGCACCTACATGGACTCGATCATGTTGGACTCAGCCGAGTTTGACTGGGCTGAGTCTAACTAGGTCGAGTCCATCGAGTTAGCTGAAAAGGTGACAGTTTATTGTGATTTTACCCTACAACAAAGGTTAAGATTATGTTTTATAACACAATAACCTACTTGTGACACCTATTTGATTTTGTGTGAGCCATGAAATCCTTTTGATAAAGATTATTATGAAAAAATACTACTGGTTGTCGCATTGAATGGTAGAATAAATCATAGGACACATGTTGCACCTACGGGCATTGTGGAGGGGAAGCCTCAAGAAAAGATGCTAGAAGTTTTGACTGGGTGACAAGTGGTGAGTTGATTGGAGAATTTGAACTTTGAAGTGGGATGTATTCTAAAAAGGATCCTGCAGGAATATAATATGGTCGCATTAAAGTTGATAAAAGTACTAGGACTAGCCCATGTAGATGGAGTCACTAGTTCCTTGCAACTCCCAAGGGATCTCAACTTAGAAGGAGAGAACTCATAATCTCATTATCATGAAGGCCACATCTATTGGTTGTTGACAATTTGAAAACTCACTTAAGGTATCTATGATCAGATATCAATAGAGAGCTAAAATTTTGATGAAGATGGGGTACTTAGGTTTGCAACCACATCAATGAACTTCCTACAAAAAAAATAAAGAAATTAAGGATTGTTTCAAAATAAAAAGAAGCTAAATTCATTACCACTATAGTGCAAGAAGAATAGGATTTTTCCAAGCCAACAAGGAGAGTAGATGGATCCTGCAAGGATAGAACAAATAACAAAGCATCATAAATGATTATCCAAATACTCATTAACTCTACCCAACATCAACCAAGAAATAAGACATTTCAGATAGAACCAAAAGATAAGGACACTCCAAACCTAGAGAAAATAGTAAATGCATCTATCTCACCCCTTAGAACATAACCTTATAATTGATCATCAAAATTTATGAAAACTAGTATTCAAAAGATGGGTTGATATTAACTAGAATGAAAATCAAATTATCCATCAAATAATGTGTGTGTAGTGAATTCATCCTTCCTTTTAGTAGAAGACCAGATAATTTCCTCTTTCTTTTTAAGATACATAGGTGGGGCTTGTTATAGAGATGACTAGATAGATCCTTTCTTCTAGCTAGGCATTCATAGCCCCAAAAATTATATCACCTTGGTATCTTTTAACATTTCTCTATTTCCAGTCAAGCATCCATAGCCATGATAGAGTTATTAGTAAAGCTTAAAATTGCATATATTTTCATTTCAATACTTTTATTTTTTATTTTTTTCTTTGTCTTTTCTATTTTTCCTTTAATAATGCAAATTGAAAATAAAGTTGTTCCTTTAGGTTGGTTGCCAAGGTCGTAGCTTAATAGCCCCTGATTTTTCATTTAGGAAACCATTAGAAATATATCTTATCTACTTTTTCTAGGTAATTAATTTGATTTGTCGCAAAATCCTATTGGATAATATCATTTAACATGAAATGACAACTATTAATGGAAACTATCTCAAAAATAGAGATAGTACACTGAGAATATTAAAAAAAATATTATATTCCAAGTTAGAAATAAATGCATTTACTATTTTTTTGCAAATCAAGGAGTAAAAAACCTCATCTAACAACACTATCAACAACCAAAATCAGGCACATTTAATGAGAATAGATAAATTTATGTCTTTGGATAACATTCTTGGTACTTTGAACAACTTGAATTGACAACCTCTTTCAAGCGGAATAAATGCTTGTAAATACAAAGGCCCTCCCCCTCTATGAAAAGGGTATCATTTTAATAAGATGACATATGGTTGTGATAATTTTAGTAAGTCTTACGTGTTGGTTGTGAGAGTATCAGGTGAGAGAATTATGGATACACCTATTAGGCTTACTTTCTCTAGGTATTTTAGACAGTGGCCTCATAAAATTACTTGGCACTAACAATGAGTTTCTTCTTTCTACAATAAAATGCGTGTTGGGTAAGGATTTATTAAATAGTGAGGATCACTATAGGTTTAATAGTAATATCTCATCTAGTTTTGTTAGTTGTTTAATAGATTTAGGTGAACTTAGGGCTATAATGGAATGCCTCACTGTTGGGAACTTTGGCAAGGAGTATTGCAAGGGTCTGGAAGACATTCTGGGAGCCACGTATTATAGGGTTGGGTGTTCACTGGCAATTGACTTGAGGTATTTTCTATAGAATGAGATAGGGGTGTTTTGGGTCATTTTTTCCTCTAATTTATGGGTCAAGTTTCTTTCTATACATTGGTCTTATGCGTGGTATGAGTTTAATTTCTTGAATAAGTTTACATACCTATATGAAGATCTTGACATGGAATGGATAGAAGAATTTTGAGTGTAGGTGATCTTCGAGTAGGGGTGGGATTCTATGGAAAGTGAGTCACAAGAAGAGGATAAATATTTCTCAAGAAATTATTAGGGAGGCATCTAAGGAAGTGGAAATGCCTCTTCTTAGGATGGCCTAGGGTTTGGCATTGTATGACTTGCATTGGAAATGATAATGAAAAGCTTATTTTTTGTAATTTTGGAAATTTTTCTATATAACATAAGCATAAATGATGAATGTAAAATAAAACCTATTTTTATTTTGTAAATAGATGCTTCATAATGAATAGATATACATTTTTCTCATATCTTGATTTTTTCTTACCTATTCATTGTCCATCCTTCCTTTTACCACATACTATTTAAAATAAAAGAGATACCATAATTTGAATGTACATGGTGTGGTAATCTATCATAGAAAAGAATGTACTACCACATACATAATCAACAACATGTTATGGAATACCTGTCCTCAGAAATTTAGACTCAATGAAACTCACCCCAAGCACTGGAATGCTTTCTTTTAATGAAAACTAAGTTAACTAACACATGGGTTATTTTTTATGTTGAATGCATCATTTAATTTACAATGAAAAAGGTGTGTAATATCAATATGTATTTGTTAGCTCCCTGAAAATAGAACACAATGTGAAAATACCGAAGGAAAATGACTATACATAGGGCCATTGGACACATTACACAAGTATTGTAGCACTTTTTGTAAATGAAAACCTACATACCTATATGAACCAAAGACAAAAATAAATTAAAAAAATCCATATACATAGATGCAGAAATAACTACCTTTTTAAATCAACTTTTTACATTTTGATAACATTTCAACAACATTTTGACAAAGTTGAGTAAGCATTTAGGGTATAATTTAATTTTTATGTGACATATTAGACAAAAACAATATAAAAATACATTTTAGGACATTCTTCTAACATCACATGGGCTGATTTACTAGTTTTGTATGGGTTTTCCTCATGATCTGATGTAAGCATGACCTAGAGTGGCTGGTGAGCTATGAATTCAAAAAAATACATGATTGGACATCCTCGGGTATGTTTGAAGTGAAGTTCTACAATAATAATGCTTTGTTACTACTCAACACTAGTAGGTAATAGTTATTTTAACATGAGTTGTTAGCATATATCCTCTTGGGTCTTTATAAAATTATCTCTGAGTGACACAAAAAATTATTCTAGGTCATCCCATGAAAACCATGTCCTTGTCCTCTATTTTGTCTGGTTCCTGAGTAGTAGGCGGGTTCATGATCTTGATCTCCTCATCCCTAGCCTTGAAATATTTTCCAAGAGTAATTGCATGATGAATTTCCTTCTATTTTCGAGGTTTGGTAACCTCTTGTATTTGCAAAAAAAAACATCTCCTCATCTCCCAAAAAATAGGGGAGCTCTAAATAGAGAAAGCTCAAATCTTTGGGTTTGGATTCCTTGAAAACTTGTGTATATGCTTCTTGAGGGACCCATAGAATATGGTTAAACTTAGGGATATATACATCTTTATGAAACAATGAGGCTTAAATTTATTCATTCATTTTCTCTATGCACCAAATGACCAAACCTCCCTTAAACAAGGAAATGATATCTAGCATTAGCTCTTGAAAGGAGAAGGTGGAGAAATATTTTGGCTTGATCTCATATTCCCTATGGAAAATATCCTCTATGAAATACATTTATGTATCCTCAATTTTGAGAACTCTCTAGCCAAATTCAACCCCTTAGAGCATGCAACAAGTGTATGCAATAAAAACAAGAGCACATGCCTCTGTTCTTCCAGCTCAATTATCAATATTTCACACTGGAAATTTTGTAATATTTCTTGAGAAGATGGTGCATTATACTTCTGAAAAGGAAAAGGACTAACCCAATCAGGGAAAGTGTAGTAACTCTGGTCAATGAATGACTAGATCTTGATTTTAGATTACCTCGTGCACTTGAAGGCTTCATGTGAGCTCAGAAAAAAAAATTATGCACTAAATTTGGTGACAATATTTAGCTCTATCCCATTTGGAATGAAAAAAATAATGGTTGATCCCTAAGAGGCTCATGCCTAAATAAGGGCGATGAGGAATTTTTAGAGGAGTAGAACAAGATTACACCTTGTAAATCAACCTCTAGGATTTTATAAATTAGCTCTTTGCATTAGGGTTTGAATGATAGGAGAAAGAAGACCCTTGAAAAATAAACTAAGATAAAGGGAGGCAATTTATCATAACAAATATTTTAAGACATAATTAGGAAAGTGCAAGATAAAATTCAAATGGATTTGACCCTTCTAGTCATAGATTCACATCTTTATCCAAAAGACACAATGCACCACAAACCCTTCATTTTTTGTTAAGCGAACAAAATATATAAATTCTACATGGAAAATAATTTAATGTTAAAATATCAACCTTGGGAAGCACCTACAAGAGTCAAAGTAAATTTTCAAAGTTCCTAAGGAGCATGTAATTCCCTACACCCACAAACACGATACAAGAACAATATTTATGAATAGAACATGAGGCACAAAAAATGGGTTCTTTACTCTAGATAGAAATAGTTTGTATGAGGTTCAATTGAATGAATAATGACCCCCAAAATAAATCTTCCTAAGGAGAATTTTGTAAATGGCACACTTCACCCTCTGTTCTATATGCATTGTGAGGAGAAAGAATCATTCGTGATTATAGATAAACCTAAATAAAAAGAAAATAATCATACCATCATATGAAAAATGGATGAAACTCCTAAAATATTAGCATAGAAAATATTGATTAAAAAAGGAGAAAGCCAACATAGGCACAATCCTTGTAATTCATTAAGACAAAATATGCCAAGGTTGGAGAGTAAGCTCTAGGATATAGATGCCACAACATACACCTCTGGCTAAAAAACCATGGAGTCCTTTTAACAAGAATTTAAATCACTATGAATTTATAATTATTTCCTAAGAAGTCCTCTATCTTCTTAGAGTTGTGAGAATACTATTCTAAAAAAAATAAAAAATTAATCATTAACCAAACTTTTTTTTTATTGGTAAAAGGTCAAGGCCTTGATAATTTTATTACTATTTTAATAAGTTACAAAAAATCCATTCAAACAAGCACTAGTAGGAAAGAACGGAGTCAAGAAAACCTTCAATCTTTCCCGAGGATCAATGATCCACTGAATACTTACAAAGAAAGCTATAGGGGCATACCCCTATTCACTTAAAGAAAAAATCTTATAGATAAATTACAATACAGATCTATAAAAATAATATTGGATATGATTGTTCTTCTACCTCTATGTTAATACATCCTCTCTATTTTTATTTATCCCCACTTTGGTTTCGGGAATAAATTTTATATTTGTTTACAACTTATGAAGATAAAGCCTTATCCCATAGAGCCTATAGAACCAGTATCTATATCTACATCTGCAAAAACATGTGGGAAATTCCATTGCCTATCTGCAACTGCTTGTTAGTATAGATAAGATCAAATTTAAGAAAACATTACATTTCTTTGATAGTCCTTGGTGAAATCTTTCTAACCACCGCATACTCTTCATGGATTCACAAAAGAGAGTCTTGAAAAATGGTAGCACATAAACCTTTATCTATCGTTTCTTTTGTTAAATTTTAATGAACATCTTTCTAAAAGCCATTGGTATTCTATTCCTGTGTGAGCAATAATCTATTACTATAAAGGATAACTGTAATGTGAAAATGTTATTTATATATATATATATATATATATATATATATATCTTAACTACTATTTAATTCGGATACAATCTAATATTTTTTGGTAATTGTTCCTATTGAAATCATAACATATTTAACAAGGATACCAACTTAGAAACAAATATCTATTATATCAAACCAAAGCTATTTGTATAATTTTCTTTTTACACAGATTAAACTGAAACATGCATACAGATAATAAAATATCATGATACATACATGAGGATCCCTGACCTGAAGTCGGTACATATCTCAGAAATTATGTGTTGACTTTAGGATAAGAGGTCTTCATGAAATATCTATGGAGATTGAAGCCTATAAACTAACAAGTATTAAAATAAATTGTCATCGTCATCTTTTAACATTTGCCATAATATTCCTTAGAACAGATTCTATAATTGTTTATATATAATAGATGCCTAAATTTGGAGTATTCGTTTGTCAGTTTCTTTTATATTCAGTCTTACATTCTTACAGTAATTCCTAAACTATCTCTGTATTTCTAGTCTTAATATAGAAATCAATTCGGTGTTGTCAATATTGTAAAAATACTAAGTATTAAAACACTTAATTATTTAATCAAAAGTACCTTTTATCAAAATATAAGTATGATTATCCAAGTTTTTCTATACTATCAGAATACACAATACTATCTTTCCTTCTTATTATATTGAGTTACAGGCTATTATGTTCTTCCTTAACTTTCTTAAGGATCAAAATTTCCTCATCCAGCTCTATATTATGCATTCTACTTTCTTTTTTGTTGGGGCTTTTGGACAACCAATCTTTCTTGACAAAGATTGGCGGCATAGCTTGCAAACTTTCCACACTAACTCGGTTAAAGGCAGGAGGAGCCATGAAACCTTCAGCAATAAATTATTAAGACAACCAATTTGGCTCAATGGAAACCTGAATATGGGTCTAGATTAGTAGGAAATTAAGATTTCTTTTAATTTCCTCCCAGTGGTTTTTGAAGACTCCCAAGTCTTTATAAGTTATACAAGGTTTCCGAGGTAAGGAGAAATAATGCTCAAGGCTACCAATTTTAGCCTGCATGTAATCTTCAGGATAGGGTACCATCTGTCTAAAATTGACATTGTATACCACTTATTCCAAACCACCTAAAATCTTATCAATGAAATTTTTTTGACATAAGTCTATAGTATCACTCTTTCTAGTACCAACCCTAAGAAGATATGAGATAAAGGTTCCTACTATCTCGCCATTAGTGTGAAATGTAAAGCTATAATCAAAATAGGATTCACCTAGAGCCAACTCCATCACCCTTCTAGTCATATCATCCATTCGCTTTAGAATTTTGCTCCATCTTTCTAGCTTAATACTTCCAGGAAAATTTGTTTCTCAGAATATGAAAGGTTCTCATGTTAGTATATATTTTATGTTTCAGTGATACTTTGTTAGTATATTTTAATGAAAGGAAAGGGAAAATATATTCTCCATATAATAATTTTAAAGAGATACATCTATACTCCTTACCTTCTTACAGTTTACTCTGCGCTGATCAACTTGTGCTTTGTTTTAACTATCCTTCAATCTTATATAGGCAAGGCAAAATTCAAAAGGATTTCAAAATTTCACGTTGTCGTATGTCTTTCTTTTCGGCTTCTTAATGATACCTCTCTAAGATTTATTGTAGGCAATGTGTTGGCACAAATGTAAATAATGTATTTCTAAAGGCTTTCCTTATCATAAATAAATTTGATGGAAAATACAAATTTATCTTTCAATGATCTGTCTTCTCACGATTCATTTCTAAATTTTGCAGCTGAAAATCACTACTAAATAAAAGTGTCATTATTATTAAATGTCTTTCCCATATCTCATAAATAAAATTACTTTCCTTGAAGATATTTTATTCTTTTATTTTGATCTATTCATGATTACTATATTTCGTTGCTTATTGATTATATAAACCATTTTAAAGTCCTCTGATGAATCATTAATTGCACCATCTATTCAATCAATTGTGGTTTTTGAAAAACTAGCATATATCAATATATATATATATGAAGGAAAGAGAATATATATATGGATATAAATATGTAATTACACACACACGCACATATATATATAAACTTATATATATATATATATATTTATTTATTTATAAGTTTATACATGTGTGTGTGTGTGTGGGGGGGGTGGGGGTGTGTGTGTGTATTTTCATATCTATATATTGAATATATATATTTTTCATCTTTGGAAGCTTGTTAATAAGAAAAGAAGAAAAATCCATATCTCATAAATATCTGAAATTTATTCCTCATCATACATTTCATCACTGTGTACAAGAATACCAACCTTATCTTCTATAACAAATTTATCAAACCATTTAGGCTTTATAGGGTTCCTAATATGCATGAAGATAAATAAAAAGTCCAAATTTCTTCTAATTGCTAGTGTCTCTTCTCTTTATCATTCCCAATCTTCAACCATCAAAACAGGATAAGTAGGTATCTGTCTGTTATTTCTGATAAAATATTGGTAGTATCTCGGTTTGGGAATTGTAAATTCTGCTTGGACACTTTCAATCACCTTATTAAGCTTTTTAAGATATTTTCTCTTAAATATCTTTCTAAAAAATCACCCTATAGCCTATATATCTGGATTCACTTGTAGAGCCAAAGAAATAAACATTGTTGGTATGTCCGATTTTACTTGGGGACTGTTATCATTTTCTATAAATTCACTTCCTAGGATGATATAAATAACTCTTACTATTATATCATAAGTTGCCAGTAAAATATTCTTAATTGTTTTTATCAAAATTTTACCATCAAAAGCTACTTGTGGTTTTGAACAGCTAAGTTTAATTGCAGTAGCCATGTCTTACCTACTAGGCTACAACTTATAAGCTTCTTGTTGGCATTCTTAAAATAAATGTCTCCTATTTATGCTTACTTTGATGTATTTTGGAAGATGTTTAAGTTAACTAGAATTTGAAACGATTTCTAATATATAAGTCCCTTTTTTAACTTATCTGAACTTAATTACATTTTTTGGATAATGTTGAAAATATTTACCGCATATATTCTAATAGTTAATATTTCTTAACCTTACTCCTAAAAAGTAGAATGATTAGCCTATACCTATTTTAGCTTTGGCAGCGCCCAAATTAGTTATTTTATCAGATGTCTTATTACCTTCTCCATAAATGTGGTTTATAGTAAAGTGTTCAAAGTATTCCATTAATCCTCTAACCTGTCTTATGTAATTATTTAGTTTCCAGTTAGGAGTTTCTCCCTTTCTGATTGCATTAATGATAATCATTGAATCAGCTTCAATTTATAATCTCTTAATTTCTTTTGTTCTACTTAATTTTAATCCTTCAATAAGAGCCATGAATTCTGCCTCATTATTTTTTAATACCAACTGGTTCAGATAAACTAGCAATTTATTCTTCATTACTATTGTGAATGCATGCTCCTATACCTGCAATTCTAGGGTTTCCTCTGGATGCACCATCAAAAATTTAATTTATACCACCCATAAGCTAGAGGATTCCATTTACAATCGAACCTCAATTTCACTATGTCATTTTTTGGTTCAGAATCTATCAATGGAATTTTGAGGCCAGTCCATTTATTTCTAATTTTTTCATCCCAAGGTGAGAATATTCTAGTTTCTTTGCTAAGGGAAATCATGTTATTTACTACCTCTACAATAAAATCTTCCACTTTGTTCATAAATTGATTAATCTGAATTTCTTCCTCTCTAAATACTCTTCTATTTCTTTCTTTCCTGATTTCCCATAGACTGATTGAAGGAGTAATGATCCATAGACAATTATATAGGTCATTATTCTTTGGTCTAGGCTAGCCTAATAAAAAATCCACTAAATTCTTTGGGAAGGTAGATAGCTAGTTTAATCTTTTTGAAATCCATTTCCAAACTTGCATAGAATACTTACAATTAAGAAGAAGGTGACTAATACTTTCTTCCACTTGTTTACATAACACACAACGAGATGGTCTAGTAAACCCCATTTTATACAATATGTATGCTGTCAAAATTCTACCATGCAATGCTAACCAAGTAAAAATACCAGCCTTAGGTAAACACAGTTTATTCCAACATAAATCAATTAGAAAATTCATCTTTTCATACATTTTTTTACTATACATCAATCTATATGTATCTTTAGAATTATATTCCCCATTTTGTAGGTAGCCATACCACTTTATCTTTCTTATTACTTTGGAAAATGTGCCTAGTGCTTAAAATATTCATTAATTTGTCATAAAATTCATCTATAATATACTCCTTGCAAATATTTTGTTCCCATCCTAATATAGGATTATTAAAAGGATAGATTAAATAGTTATTCACTGGAAATCCCATGTCATTTTTTAATTTATCTATCGTGTCTTTATCATTCATTAATTATGAGATGGGTGGGTAGCCATACCAAGAATCATCCCAGGATAAAGCCTCCATTCCATTTCCTATATTTCAAGTTACTTTATCTCCTATAATATTTCTACAATGTCTCATAAAATTCCATACTCTTGTTCCTTTAGGGGGTTTTTCCTGTCTAAGAATACTCATGGGATCCATACGATCTAAATACTTGTTTCTAATGATCTTAACCCATTTTAATTCAGGAAATCATACCATGTTGCATATCAATTTAGCCCCAAGATCCAAGTTTTGATCTTTAATGTCTTTTATGTCTACAACCCCATCTTCTTTCTTTTTGCAAATCATTTCCCATGCCAATAATGCAATTTTATTTTCTTGTTGGCACCTTGCCAAAAGAAGGATCTCATCTTTTGAATTAATTTTTGTCTTACACCTTCTGGAATTTGTAACAAAAACTTTTGGTAATTAGGAATAGTAGATAAAACTAATTTAATCATTGTTTCTCTTCCAGCTGAAGTCAACCATTTACCTTTCCAAGAATCACCCTTCTTTTCTACTTTCTGAATAATATTATTCCATAGATTGGAATCTTTAACTCCTTTATCTAGAGGTAAGCCTAAATATTTAGAGGGCAAAGTACCTTTTTTGAAATCAAATAGCTTCATAATCAATTTCTCAGTAGCAAACTAGGTGTTAAAGAAAAAGATCTCAGACTTTATCTTATTGATGATCTGGTCAGAGGCCACTGAATACTCATCAAGGATAATCTTAAAATTGTTTGCTTCCACTATGTTAGCTTGTCCATATAACATAACATTGTCAACAAATTGTTGATGGGTTATAGGTTATAATTGGCTTGTAATAGTAATTCCCTTAAGATCGCCATTGATTCTAGATTGAGATAGGGATCTACCTAAAGCCTCGGCCATAATAATAATAAGGAAAGGAGAAAGGGGGTCCCCTTGTCTAATTCCTTGTGAAATCTCAAAAAAACCCTCAAGATTCCCACTGACTAAAATAGAAATTTTAGGGGTGGAGATACATTCATATACCATATTAATCCACTATTTAGAGAAACCAAAAGCTCCCAGGAATTTACATAGAAAATTCCAATCCACCATATCATGTGCTTTTTTAATATCTAAGTTTAGTAGCATACTGGGAACTTTATTGTTTTGGACAGAATGAATTGCTTCTTATACAATAATGATCTCATTTAATATGGATCGTCTAGGAACAAAACTGGTTTGTTCATCAACAATGATTACTGGTAAAGTTATTTTTAGTCTGTTAGCCAGGATTTTGGTAAAGAGTTTATATATTATATTACATAAGGCGATAGGTGTAAATTCCTCCATGCTACTAATTTCATCTTTCTTAGGTATTAAAGAAAAGAAGGTATTATTTATCTCCTGTAATCATTTACTTGAATTCCTGAATCCTTCCAAGACCAAAGTAACTTCCTCTCCAATATAGGAAATTCATTTGGCTCTGGGGATTTATCCGAATGTAAATAATTTAAATCCTATTCCACCTCTTCTTTGGTTATTTTTTTTGTTAATACTCGATTATGATCTTTAATAATGATTTTCGGGATATTTGAACAAATTTCATTTTGTAGATTTATATTAGGAACTTTCTTATTTTTTAATAAATTTTCAAACTAATTGATAGCTTCAGCAGCAATTAACTTTCGATCATCTATTTCTATTCGTAATGAATTTTTAATCCTTGTAATCCTATTGACTTGCCTTCGGTTATTAGTACTGTTATGAAAAAAATTGTATTCCTATCTCCTTCTAACCATGTTTCCCTAGTTTTTTTTTTCCAATGTATCTCTTCTTTGGCTAAAATGTCCTCATATTTTTGTAATAATTCTTTTTCTTTAAAATAACATTCTAAATGCATACCTTTATTAATAAAAATATCATTTTGTAGATTTATGTTAGGAACTTTCTTGTTTTTTAATAAATTTTCAAAATAGTTGACAGCTTCAACAACAATTAACTTTGGATCATCTATTTCTATTCCTAATGAATTTTAATCCTTGTAATCCTATTGACTTGCCTTCGGTTCTCAGTACTGTTATGAAAAAAAATTGTATTCCTATCTCCTTCTTCTAACTATGTTTCCCTAGATTCTTTTTCCAATGTATCTCTTATTTGGCTAAATTGTCCTTGTATTTTTGTAATAATTCTCTTTCTTTGAAATAAAATTCTAAATCCATACCTTTATTAATAACAATTTTATTAAGGTTTTTTAGTTCTACTTTCGTATTTAGTTTAGATTCCTGGATGTTACCAAAGGTTGTTCTCTTCCATTCTTTTAATTTTAATTTTATATGCTTTAATTTACACATGAATACATATGCTCTCGAACCTTTAAATTTATTTTCATTCCAACATATTTTAATATTCTCTACAATATTATTATCTAAGAACCACATTTTATCAAACCAAAAGGGATTTCTATTAGGTTTAATAGTCTCTGAAATTACCAACGCTACTGGAAAGTGATCAGATCCTGAATAAGGAAGAATAAAAGATTCTAAGTTAAAATTAAAAGCTCCTAAGTTTCCTTTAAACATAAACCTATCCAATTTTCTGCAATATTATTGAAGTATGCTCTCCTATTAGTCCATGTTAAAATATTATTGTTAGTTTTAATATCCAACCAGGTATTCCTATTGACCCAATCTTTAAAGAAATTCATCTTAAAAGAATCTTTCCCTAATCCCCCTCTTTTTTCATTCTGATTTAGTATTGCATTAAATTCTCCTCCTATAATAATATTTGTATTACTATAACTCTGAGTGAAGTTTTCAATTTCTTCTCATTTTTCAATTTTTCATTTAAATCAATTGGCCTGTATATGTTGATAATTGTGAAAGAAAACTTGCTGACTATACTGTTAATACACCCTCCAATCCAGTATCTAGATCCAAATTTATTTTCAAATTTTACTTTCCTAGGATCCCATAATATTTCTACTCCAGCAGAGGCCCTAAGCACTGGTTCCCGTGAGATTTCCCAAATCCCCAATTTTTTTCCTAAAAGTTTTAGATCTTCCTTATGTAATTGTTAGTAATCACTGAGAGGGGGGGTGAATCAGTGGCCTTAAAAATATTCCAATTAATCAACCAAAAAACTTAGTACCACAATATTAAGCCTCTAGTTATCTTCAGTCCTATAAGATGAATGCCTTCAAATATACTTATCAAATTACTACTGCTCGAAATGCTTTGTTAAACCTTATTCTTTATGTTTACCGAATAGCAGTCTTTCAATTTACCAAAAAATAGTAAATTACTTAGAGTATATCGATCAATCCAGATTAGCTATGTGTAATGAAAAAACACTAAATCAATGAATCATAAACACATTAACACATGGATTTTTAACATGGAAACCCTATTAAGGGAAAAACCACTTGGGACCGGTAACCCAAAATTTTCACTCTTCTGAAGTGAGCTCGGTGAAGAGCCAACCCTGTTAAAGGTTGCAAACACATTGTAAGGTGTGACCTTGTTCAAGGATTTAAAATATTAGTTTATCACTTGATATCAGGCATTTCTATGCTACCTTCCTTGTCCAAACTCTTAAGGTTTGTCAAATGGTATCTGACATCTCATGCTATCTTCATGATCAAACTTTTTGATACTCCTTGAGATGTATCTCAATATAGAAAGGATATTTAAATCCTGCTTGGTTAAGAGACTTTCTACAACAATAGTTAAACTGAAATAGTATGATATGTTCACATACACAACTTATACTTGCAGATTTTCAGATCTATTGTAAGCTCATTAAACCAATCTGATCAATATATATTTTCAAAACCTTTGCTCCACTTTTATTCTACTCGATAATGCTATGCTCTGTTGCTCGGTGTCCGCAAAAATCTTTAGCTCTTTCCTCAGCTTGATTGATCAGGACTGTATAAAGTTGTTCTTCGTATGTTTCTCTCTAGTATCCTCTTTTTTATTTTCTCCCCTTAATTTGTAATGAATTAAGTTGTCTCTTTATAGACATGATATCACCATTTCTAGGTTCTTGATTTTCTTGATCTTGGCGTGATCTGCAATCTTAGCCAATCTGATTTAAAGAAAAACTCTTGTTTTATCTCGTAGAAATCTTCTTGCCAACTGGACAAAACAACTTTAAATCCTTTACTTATCTCTGGCTTTATCTTGTCGATGAAAACAATGATAACTACCAGTTAAGTCTATATTTAGCTCTTTCCAGCTAGATATTTTGTCATTTCTAAACTCCAGTAAACTTTGGTGTTTTAACTCTTTGAAATCTTTGGTCAACACTCCAGTTCTCCTCGGGCTTCTCCATCGGGGTTGTTTATCCATCGGGTTGCACTATGATTCTAGCCATCAGGTATGCTTGTGATTTTTCTCATCGAGTTTCTTTCTTGGGCATCACTATGACTTAACTTTCGGTTATCTCTGTCTGTCGGGTTCCACTAGCCGTCGGTGTTTGAAGTCACATAGTGAATGCTTGTCTTTTATGCATTATTGAAATCATAATCTTTATCTCTCTAATTCTCTGAAGTCTTTGACACTTTGATTATAACCAATTAGATTATATCAATTTGACATCAATGACAATATAATTCATTAACTGATTTAATGTCTTGCATTAGCTTTCTGCATTTCGGTGATCAACTTAACATCCTCAAACATTCAATCAGTTACTTCTCATCAATCTCTCCCTTTGGCATTGATGGAAACACACTACATTATCATACTATACTATTACTATTATAATATGAAATATAACAGTTTCATCAATCTTTCCTATTGTAACTATTACAAATATCTGGCTTTCAGTAAGCTCAAAATAGCTTAGATTTGTTTCTTGCAGAGTGGGCTTCTTCAATATTCAATCCCTTCATTGGATAGATGTAGCATCTTATATCTCTATTCTTATATGTGCTTCTACCTTGACTTTTCCTCTTCTTGATAATCTATTTTTCCTTGATAGCAATATATCCCTTTGTATGAGCTCTGTCCCTTTGTTACTTCTCTCCCTTAGATGGATATTTCATATGTAATCAATCTCTCTCTCTCTCTCTTTTAATATTGATTAACTCTTCCTTTTGATTCTTAGGAACTTTTCTTCATGGATAATGATATAATATTTTCTAATCAATGAGATAATCACTCCTTTATGATATTGAATATCCTCCCTTATGATAATGAGATAATCTCTCCCTTTGATAACAATGCCAACAAAGTTTCTTCTATATCATTGTTCATCCCTTTATATAATATATTCCTTGAATTTCCTTATCCATCAATAATACAATGTCTCTAGTATTCAGTGCAGAATTGTACCTTATTGTGTACAGATGTATCTGTTGTTGTTCATCTCAGTGTTTGCATCAACATGAATAATCTTCTGATTATGTGTAGGCTGATGCAACCTCCTAGTCATCTTACTAACCAGTAGACAAGGGTTGTACTCCTAGTCTCTATCTCAAGTACTCAAATGTATCCTTTGGTAATGGCTTGGTTAATATATCAGTTAATTTTTCCTTTGATTGAACATATTCTAGTATCACCTCCTTTTCTTGCACATGTTCTCTCAGATAGTGATACTTGATATAAATATGCTTAGTCTTAGCATGCATGACTTGATTCTTAAAAATGTTAATTGCATTGGTATTGTCACAATAGATAATTACTAGTTCAAGAATCTTCATATTCATACCTTCCAGCAACTGTTTGATCCATGCAATATTGGAGAAATTTATAGCAGCAGCCACATACTCTACTTCTGTAGTAGACTAAGAGATGCATCCTTACTTATTGTTGATCCATGTGATAAGTCTATCACCCATGAAGAATGCTCCTCCAATTATGCTCTTTCGGTCATCAATGTTTCCAGCCCAATCAACATATGTATAGACTTGTAGCTCAAATTCTCCTTCTCTTTTATACCATAGGCCATAGTCCTCGGTGTTCTTTAGATATCTCAGAATTCTCTTGACAACAGTCATATGTGATTCTTTGTGATTAGCATAGAATCTTGCAACTATTCCAATTGCATGTTCTATATATGGTCTGGTATGAACAACATACATTAGTTTGCCAATCATTGATCTATACAAGGTCTGATTTACCTCATTTGATTTGTCTTCTTTTGTCATCTTACATCCGGTAGCCATAGGTGTTCCAACTATTTTGGAATCTTCCAGTTTGAATATCTTTAGCACTTCCTTGATGTATTTGGACTAAGTGATATATATGTTTGCATCTTGTTGAAGAATTTGTAGACCAAGAAAGAATTTGATCTCCCCAAACATAGACATTTCAAATTCTTTGCTCATTTCTTTATCAAATGATTTGCATAATATTTCATTTCCCCCAAAAATGATATCATCAAAAAAAATTTCAGCAATCAAAATATTTCCATTGGTATCTTCTTTTAAGTACGGATTGCTATTTTCACTTGTTCTGATAGAAGTAACCTTGTGAGTGTGCTTACACAAATGCTTCTAGAATAGACTTTTCTCTTTTTAGTCCACTTAGGCTCCCATTAGATCTTTATAACCTCTCTCGTCTCTAGGTACTAAGCCTAAGACCACTCCTATTTCTTGTCTTCAATTTTTTGTTTCACTCTAAGGGACAACTATCTCATAGTTTTGTATTAATGCTACCAATGGCTTAAAGAATTCCAATGCCAAATTATTCATACCAGCTTATCTCTTGAAACAAGGGCCATGTATAGGCTTGGGATGTTCATTCTTCATCCATTCAACTCCATTCCCATAAGTCTTCAAACCCAATTTGGTCGAGTTCACAATTTGCCTTCAAATTGTCCTATTAGGCCTAATGGTCTGATTAGCCCTATCTAGAGGGTTTTTCTAGATTAAATCTAAAAAATTACTCACAACCCCCAAAAATAATCAGGGATCTAGATATCCTTTTGGGAGACCTAAAATATTTCTAAGGTTTAAGGTTCCCAAACTGTCCGTACATCACTATCCTAAAAAGTAGGACTTTTAGGCCTATTTTGGCTCTCTACTAGCAACTCTTTGATTTCTTCTCAAAAATCAATCCAGATGGATTGGTTGGGCTCTAAGATCAACACTAGGGACCTATGAGACCCTAATAACATTGGGAACACACTTGGTTTAGTCCTCCATTACACTCCCTTGTCTCTGCAAATGGATTTATCCATGTCATACTCCTAACTGGGTTGTCCTAACTCACCTAGGGCATGATCTTATAAATAGATAAACATCTCTCCTGACTTCCTACCTCTATATACACTATGTACAGTGGCTCCCCTAAGAATTTCATTCAACCTTTTGTTTTTTACATGGTTGAATTTCATGGGGGGGCCATGAAAGTAAAGTTACCTTGAATCACACCACCAGACTACCTAGTTTAGGATTATTTTCTACAGTTAGAAAATCAACTCAAAATGATTAACACCCTAAATGAAAAAGTCTCAAAACAATCCCTAAAACATGAATCCACAATTATATCTCAAGATTCAATCCATTCAATCACTTTTTTACTCCAAATGCTTGAATATATCACTAACACAGAATTGTAGACCTTTTCACTATTCAAAAACTTGCTTACAAAAACTAATGCCTTGGGAAATGTGTCAAAAAAATATTTAAAATTATTTCTCTCTATTTCTAGGATTGTTTAATTACATTCCCACTCCTACAATGAGGGGAATCCAAATTTGTCGAGTTGCATGCAACATTTGCAAAAATTACAAATGTTGTCATGACAACTTTTGAGCAACTTTTGGCATCTTTGCATTTATGCTTTGTTCCTATATTTTAGGGCCTCTAACCCCTATATATCAATGAACCAACATCATAAAAGCCTAGAAAATAATATTTCCTACTATGCTAGGGTCTAGGACACATTTAGACCATATTTCCTATTTAGGCCTAAATTGCAATAAAGAAACCTAACTATACTAGGTTGGATTAGATACTAACTATCTATCCACCTAGTAACACATCTTGCATGACCTCCTAAGGTCCAATTCAAAGATGCACTCTGAATTTTCTAAGTTCAGATACAAGCCAAACTTGAGGGCTTTGAGGATTGCCTAGGCGCTCCTGCGCCATGTTCTTACAAATTTAATGCTAATGAGATAGGAGTGAAGTCTTTCATACAAGGCTCTAGGTGCTTGTTTCAATCCATACAAGGCTTTATGTAGTCTACATACCATTTTTCTCTTGTCTAGATCAAAAAACCCTTCTGGTTGTTCAATGTATACTTCTTCTTCCAGTATTCCATTTAAGAATGTAGATTTGATATCCATCTAGTATACCTTGAATCCTTTGAATGCAACATAAGAAAGTAAGATTCTAACTCCTTCTAGTCTAGAAATAGGTGCAAAGGTTTCTCCATAATCAATACCTTCTTCTTGTGCATACCCCTTGCATACTAACCTTGCTTTGTTTCTTGTGACTTCTCCATTCTCATTCATCTTGTTTCTAAATATCCATTTGGTACTGATGACATTCTTGTCATCTGGTCTCGGTACTAGTGTCCATGTACTATTCTTCTCAATCTATTCTATTTCTTCATTCATAGCATTGACCCATTCTTTATTCTCAAGCGCAGTATTAATGGATTTAGGCTCAAAATCACAAAGTAAACATCTAGTGTTCAGTGACTTACTTCTTGTTCTCATTCCATCCTTCTTGTCTGCTATGATTTGATTTTGTGGATGATGTCTTTTGACATACTTGGAAAGTTTCAGTTCAGCTCTATGTTCATCATTCTGATCATCTTCTTGACCTTTTTTCTGATCTCCATCACTCGGAACATCATCTTGAGGATTTTCCTAATTTTTGGTAATTGTAGCCTGATGCTCGGGTGCAATGTTCTATTGCTCAGGAGTGATACACTGTTGCTTGGGCAGAGTGTCAGGTTATGTATAAACAAACTTTTTGTAGTCCACTGGAACTCTTCTGCTTTCCTTATCATTCTTTTATGCAAGTTTACCTATTTTCACATTTGCACTTTCAATGATCTTGTTAGATGACTTGTTCAGACATTTATAAGCCTTGCTTTTGGTTGAATAGCCTAGAAAGATACCTTCCTCACTTTTGGAATCAATTTTTCCATTTCTATCATTTTTTAAAATATAACATTGACTACCAAAGATTCTGAAGTAACTTACATTGAGTGTATGACCATACCAAAGCTCATAGGGTGTCTTCTTTGTGTCATTATTCAATTGTACTATGTTTAATGTGTAGACAACAATACTGACAGCTTCCCTCCAGAAATTTTGAGTGATGCTCTTCTCAATCATCAATGTTCTTGCACAATCAACAATGATCTATCTCTCCTTTCAACAATTCCATTTTGTTGTGGTGTTCTTGGTGCAGAAACATGTCTTCTAATTCCATGTTCATTGCAATAGTTAGTGAATTTATCTAAAGTAAATTCCCCTCCTCTATCTGACCTTAAGCATTTCAATTTATTTTCACTTTGTTTTTCTACCATAGCCTTATACCATTTAAACATCTTGAATGCTTCTGACTTATCTTTTAAGAACATAACTATCATCATTCTAGAATAATCATAAAAAAAGATAATAAAATACCTTTCTCCATAGTAACTCTTTGTCCTCATGGGTCCACATAGATCAATATGGACTAATTCTATAATTGCATTAGATGTATGGGTTTTACTCTTGAAACTAGACTTTGTCATCTTACCTTTTTGACAATTATTGGACATGATATGCTTGGGTTTAGTCATGCTTGCTAAGCCTCTGACATTCCTTTTGTTACTTATCTTTATCATGTTGTCAAAATTCACATGACACAATATTTTTATGCTAAAACCATATGTCTTCATTTCTAGCCATTAAACAAGTGGTGTTAATGTCATCAAGATAGAAAAGGTTACCTTTTGTCTGCTCACCAGTTCTGATCAACCTTCCTGATTCATTGAATATCTTTGCCTTCTTATTTTTAAATGCCACTTGGTGGCCTGTATTATTCAGCTACAAAACACTTAACAGATTATGATTCAATCCTTTTACCCTGTAAGCATTTTCATATTTGATCAGTTTATTCAACATTATAGTTCCTTTACCTTCAAATGGACAAGGTGTATCATTTCCCATTCTTAATGAACCACCATTATAGTATTCAAAAGTCTCAAACTTTTATTTATCACCAGTCATATGGTGAGTGCAACCACTATCTATGATCCAAACATCATTCTTTCTAACCCTAGATATGAGTGAAGTTTCTACATACATTTTTTCTTCTTCGTCTAAATAATCCTTTATGGTTATAAATACCATCTCACTGTCTTCTTCTAATTCGGTGTCAGTGTCATCAACTCTGTTCTCAACTAGGTACCAATCTTTCTTCCCTTTGTCTTTTTAGTCTTGGGTATCTCTTTTGTCAGATTATTGGTTTCTTTGGTAATCTCTATTATCACCTCTATCAAACTTCTTCTCATATGATCTGTCATTACTTCTGTCATCTTTTCTTTTGTTTGGACATCTTGCAGCAAAGTGTCCAACCTCTTTACAATTGAAACATACAAGTGGTAATTTACCTTTGTATCTACCTTTGCCTCTCTACAATCTTCTTGCCATTAGTGCTTCAATCTTGTGAGGCCTCACCCCAAACCCATCATAGCTTTTCCAATTACCATTTTGACAGACCTAGTAATTGGCTTTACGTTTTGATGAAATAGGAGGTTTTACCCTTTTGATAGGGATTTGGTTATATTAGATGATGATAATTTATAATTTATGACCCTTTCCATACTCACGATGTTGACCCTATGATACATTATGATGATTGATTTAGATGAATGGTGAGATGTTTCAATTTGGGTACACATGTTGAT
>MU228159.1:302699-338094 GCA_018584345.1 Thuja plicata | reverse complement strand
GCCATTTGGGTGTTTTTAGAATTGATAAAATTAATGTTTATGCAATTTAGATAAAACTACATCATGATTTATATAAGATTTGGAATGATTAGTGTGACTTGTGAGTTAATGAGTTCATGTTATGATGGTTTAGTTTATGTATGTTTATTTGTAATTCAAGGATTAAAATTTATGATGATGATTATATTATATGGATTATATTCTGATACGGATTAGAACCTAGAACATATTGTTGATTTTGGTTATACATGCTTAGATATGTGATTTGATGAGAAAGACTTAATCATGATTAGATTTGATTATTTCATAAATAATGCTTTAAAGTTAGGAAATAGCATGAATAATATGTCGTAATGTTAGGATTATGGAAACACCATGTTTAAGCATTACTTAATGAAAATTATATTTAAGAATTGAATTTTCCATATTGACTAACGTTGTAAATTTTATATATATATATATATATATATATATATTTGCATGTGATTTTATTGCCTTGGACTATTGATGCTCGAGTTTAGTGTGCAAAGAAAGAGAACCATGGAATTATTCAGAGAATCAGGGCTAAACACATGTGAATTGAGTAAGCCAAGTTTTAATCCAATAAGGGGTTGAAACCTCGCTGTAATGTGAACTTTGTTCTAAACATAATTTGAATGTGTGTTAATAGTTTAAATTCATGTTGTTGAGTGGACATGTCATTGTGAATGTGATGTGTATTTTCTTGGTGTCACTTGACACTTGTATTGTCCATGTGGATGGTGACATGTAAAATTAGGGCTTGGGAAAGAATCACCAAACCTTATAGGATGTTATATTAATCCCACTTGCAAATAGATGTCTTGTAGGGATCACATCAAGTTGGAACTCGGATTTGAACTTTAGGGGTACTTTGGAGGGGTCAAAAGTGACCCTAGCTGAGTGTATTTTTGGCCAACATTAGTTAACCCTAGGTGGGTACCTTAGGTTGGGGGCTATTTTATACCTATGGGAAAGCCTAGATCACCATTATGGCCCTCCAAAATGCCTACTTTTCAAATGTGGCGAAAATGGAGATGACCTCATGCATCTAACCTGTCCCACACTCTTTACTAAACTCTTAATTAAGAGGGGAGATAAGAGGTAAGACAAAAAGGACTAGAGGGCATGTCTCATTAATTGCTAGGTCTTGAGTACACTTCTGGGGTCTTTTTAGAGGGTTTGGTGGGACTTAGTGGATGTTCACCCACTCTCTAATTTTAGAGACAATTAGGGTTGGAGGAAGGAAAAGAAAAGGATAAGGGATTCTTCTCAACCAAATTCTTGCCATTTTTTTTGTACCAAGGTTGGTGGATTCTTTCCATGGAGAAATACTCTTGCATTTTAGCTTTGTATGTTATTGTTTTTATGAACATGTAAATCTCACATGGTGTTCATATATGTAAATCTTGTATGGATTTCATATATGTAAATCTTGTATAGTGTTGTTGTATGTAGATCTTGTTATTGTGTGTTGGGTTGGGAGTGCATTTGGATTTTGTATCATTTCTTGTTCCTTTGGATTGGGAGTGTTTTTCATGGGCGTTTAAGGAATTACTCACCCTTGGAAAGGGAAGAAGTGGCCTTGGGTGAAGGGGTTAGTTGGGATCTCCATTGTAGTGAGAGTCTCTTCTCATGGGGAGAAGAGGGAGAAAATGCAAGGTGTATGGGCCCTTGCATGCCATTGTATTTGATCCCAATTTTGGGGGAGATAAGGGAAGATTGGATGGAAAGATGTATGTGGTTTTTCCTTGAAGAAGAAATGACAAAATGTGTATATGGAAGGAATGTCAATGTATCCTTGGAAAGGCATGGAAACAAATTCTTGTTGAAAATTTTGAATAGGAAATGGCATTCTCCTCCTTGGAAAATCCCACGTTCACCCTACTTCAATGGGTTTGGAAAACTCATTTGTGAAGCCTTGGTTGGGAGTTAATTATTGTTTTGTGTGTATATGATGGTTGTGAAAATTTGGATGTGTTACCTGTTTAGCCTTGATTCTCCAAGCTCGGGGGTGGTCTCCTTGAGATCTTGGTTGGGAGGTGAGCTTCCCATGGTTCTCCTTATGTATTTGCAGGTTTTGAAGTCAAGATGATTGTGGATAAAGCTTGGGAAAAATCTCCATGTTGGTGAAGTTGTGTGAGAGCAACTTTAATGTTGCATGGTTACTCCTTGTATTGAGATTCATTTCTTGTTAAGTGTTGTAATGTTCTTATTGAAATCTTATCAAGTAGTATGTGGAGATCTCTATTTCATTATGTAATATCTTCATTTAAGAAAGAAAAGTTGGATACTTTCCATTGATGGTATAGATCTTCCACCTTGAAGATGTGTAGTTGTATTTGAAAGATTATCATAATGTAAATGAAGATTCTTTAGTTTCATGTCTATTTTAATCTATTCTTTAGAATAATGAAGTTAATATTTCATGGTAGAAGGATATCCAATAATGAAAAGAATACCAATGTATAAGTTTTCATAGCATATAAGTTGTTAACACTAGTAAATCAAACAAGTTAGTATATTAATCAACTAATATTAAAATTCAATTGATAGCTCACTTAGTGCATTGTACTAATAAATTAATTCAAATGCATGAAGTTAACTACCCCTATTGTAAAACCAAGAAATCACTATGATAGAGGCCAAAGCCAAATAATACCAATGTTACTTCCCAGAATTTTAGAGTAAAAATACTCTTTGGATTTTTTATGGGAAGGGAAATAATTCTCTTTGCCACAAAGAGCATTCCCTTCCCAAGATGCTCCTCTTAATTTGAATTAGTATGCTAACCTCATTGTTAATTACTAACTTCTAATTAATAAAAAAATGTCATAGCATGACTTGCTAAACACTCCCCTTCCCATAAATGGGCATAGGTCTGTGTGTGGCAGAGGTCACATTAAAAATTAAACAAAAAAAAAGAATGATATTAGTGCAATAATGTATTACCTTGGGTTGCACCCTCGTGGGTCCCACCCACATACTCCACCCTTTCCTTTTAGCCTCCATGCATGGGATGTTGGGGGTCTGACATGGGAACCAAGGCATATTCCCTTTGACAAGACATCCTCCCAAATCCATGCGAAATTTTCTCTTATCTTTGGTTGACTTTACATTAAGTTTTAGCTTTGGAATGCGGAACATTTGGTGTGGTCCCCACCTTTCCTTAATACATGCACTACCTTTTTAAAAGGCTTTCCTCATTAATATTTTGCAGTTCTTGAGGGTAGCATGGGATTCCCAAGGCCCCACCCACTTGGAAATTGTGCCTTGGACATACGGGTGATGGGTGATGGGTGATGTGACACTTGGCTAGGTTTATAGGTTAGGGTTAGTAGAGTTGTTTAGGTTAATAGGTCAGATTAGTAGGGTTAGTTAGACTGGTTGGCTGGGATTAGTAGTTAATAGATTTTCTTAACATGTTTATATTTATTTAGTATGAAATCATCTTTTTAGAGTAATAGTCTATTTTATATAATGGTTAATTATTTATAATGATTCATTAATATTAGTTAGTGTTAATTAAATTTCATTAGTTTAATTGTAATACATTGTTCATGTGTTCAAAGGGGTTAGAGGATAAATGGACTATGGTGGTAGGTGTTTTCTTATAAAAGGGGGAGAATTTAATCAAATTGGATATTAGTAGGTTAGAAAATTAGATTAGATGTTGATGAATAGATTTTAATTATGTAGTTTTTTTTCTTATATATAGATAGAATTTTGATTCAATAGTGTAGTTAATTATTAGGTTAATAAAATTAATTTGTATGCCAAAATGTATAGGTTCATTTACTTGTTCAGATTTAGTATTGAATCAACACATTAAAATAATAGTCTTTGTTATCCGATGGTTAATTATTCAAAATGGATCACTAATAGTAGTTAGTTTAGGTTATTTCTAGAATTGTGAATTTATGGATTAGTTAATAGGGGTTTTTGCTTAATGATTTGATTTGCTTAATTTAATTTAATTTAATGTATAATAGGGTTTAGTAAATATTTTCATGGTATTATAATTAATCCACCTTTTATGATTAGATAACATTATGTGCTAGTTCACATTACCAAGTTTATTGTCGAATATAATTCAATTATTAATATGGTTAACTCATGGACTAACAATGTAGACAAATTATCAATTATGTTAAATAAATCACATACGAAAGATATAACCTAGGTACATACACCTTTCAGGTTATCATTATTGGAATGAAATTGGTTAGGGAATTAAATGCATCCTTTCGCAACGATATTGGATAATTTTATAGTAATTATGGGAACCCTATTAAACCAGGAATGTTTAAGGATTTTAATGACATTAAATAAGATTAATAATTTTGATTGATGGGGTTAGTATACCCATGTGTCCTTACAGTACTAGACCGTAGATTCTCTTACCATCTTTCGAGTTGGATGACCGACTCTGCAATCGCCTTTATCGATATCCTTGGCTCAATCTATGACTAGACCTTTCAGCTTGAGAAGAAACTTCACCATGTTGTCACCTTTCCTCAGTTCCCTTAGTATTATTGTGTCATCATTGTTGATGTTGTTTTATGTCCTTAAAAAAAAAATTGTGTGTGTGTTTTTCCCTAGTTTTGGGCATGACAAATCTCATCAAGTCCTTGATCCTCATTATCACTTTCACTATCATTTCTAATATCATGTCTATGACTTGAATTTCTTATTTTTGAAGAAGATTTGAATGCAGATTCTATAGATGGTAAGACACTATTATCAAATTTATTCATCTCAAATGAAATCAGACTATCTAGAGTATCTGTATTGTTTTCAACTGCTCTCATTTCTTGAATAGCAGAAACTCTAATAGCATATACAGGTAGTAAGGCTCTTAAGATTTTACTTACCAATGTCTCCTCTTCAAGTACACCACCAACTCCTTGGATAGCATTGACTACCTCTTTGATTTTGCAGCTATACTGAGTGATATTTTCTCCTTCTTTCATTCTTAGGTCATCAAATGTCCCTCTTAGGCTTTCTGCCTTGGCTCATAGTACATTAGCATCTCCTCCATGTACCAGCTTCAATTTATCCCACATTTGCTTTGCAGAGGTGTAGGTTTTGACATCTTTAAACTTAGCATCGGAGAGTGATGAGGCAAGTTCTATCATCATGCAATTATGCTCATGCTTTTCTCTTAATTGCTCAAGAGTGTGAGGTCTTGTAGGCAACACATATTCAGTATCAAGGTGTTGAGTAACATCATTACCAATACCTAATAGGTGGAGTCTTATTCTTCTTTTCCATGATGCAAGTTTTCTTTATTCAACTTGGGCACATCTCATCTCTTCATCATGTGATCTTTTGCTTGAGCTATTAAACTCTCTTTCTAATCACACAAGCTCTGATGCCAATTGTTAGTAATAACTGAGAGGGGGTGAATTAGTGGCCTCAAAAATATTCCAATTAATCAACCCAAAAACTTAGTACCATAATATTAAGCCTCTAGTTATCTTCAGTCCTATAAGATGAATGCCTTCAAATATACTTATCAAATTACTACTGCTCAGAATGCTTTGTTAAACCTTATTCTTTATGTTTACCAAATAACAGTCTTTCAATTTACCAAAAAATAGTAAATTACTTAGAGTATACCGATCAATCCAGATTAGCTATGTGTAATGCAAAACACTAAAGTAATGACTCATAAACACATTGACACATAGATTTTTAACGTGGAAACCCTGTTAAGGGAAAAAACACTTGGGACCGGTAACCCAAAATTTTCACTCTTCTAAAGTGAGCTCGGTGAAGAGCCAACCCTATTAAAGGTTACAAACACACTGTTAGGTGTGACCTTGCTAGAGGATTTAAAAGATTAGTTTGTCACTTGATATCGTGCATTTCTATGCTACCTTCCTTGTCCAAACTCTTCTGGTTTTTCAAATGGTATCTGACATCTCATGCTATGTTCATGATCAAAATTTTTTAATACTCCTTGGGATGTATCTCAATATAGAAAAGATATTTAAATGCTACTTAGTTAAGAGACTTTCTGAATCAATGGTTAAACTGAAACAGTATGATATGTTCACATATACAACTTATACTTGTATATTTTTAGATCTATTGTAAGCTCATTAAACCAATTTGATCAATATATCTTTTCAATACCTTTGCTCCACTCTTGTCCTGCTCGGTGAAGCTATGCTCTGTTGCTCAGCGTCTGCATAAATCTTTAGCTCTTTCCTTAGCTTGATTGATCAGGACTGTATGAATTTGTTCTTCATCACATTCTCTCTAGCATCCTCTTTTTTCATTTTCTCCTCTTAATTCATAATGAATTAAGTTGTCTCTTTATAGACATGATATCACTATTTCTAAGTTCTTGATTTTCTTGATCTTGGTGTGATCCACAATCTTAGCCAATCTGATTTAAAGAAAAACTCTTGTTTTATCTCGTAGAAATCTTCTTGCCAACTGGACAAAATAGATTTAAATCCTATACTTATCATTGGCTTTATCTTGTCGATGAAAAAAATGATAACTACCAGTTAAGTCTATATTTAGCTCTTGCCAGCTAGATATTTTGTCATTTCTAAACTCCAGTAAACTTTGGTGTTTTAACTCTTTAAAATCTTCAGTCAACACTCCAATTCTCCTCGGGCTTCTCCGTTGAGGTTTTCTGTCCATCGGGGTTGTATGTCCATCGGGTTGCATTGTGATTTTGGCTATCAGGTATGTGTGTGATTCTACTCATCGAGTTTTTTCTTGGGCATCACTGTGACTTAACATTCAGTTATCTTTGTCTGTCAAGTTCCACTTGTCATTGGTGTTTGAAGTCACATAGTGAATGTTTGTCTTTTATGCATTACTAAAAGCATAATATTTATCTCTCTAATTCTGTGAAGTCTTTGACACTTTGATTATAACTAATTAGATTATATCAAGTTGACATCAATGACAATATAATCTATTAACTAATTTAATGTCTTGCATTATCTTTCTGCATTTGGGTGATCAACTTAACATCTTCAAGCATTCAATTAGTTACATGTCATCACTAATTTTTTTTCTTGAAGAAGAATGCATTCACCCTCAAATGGTTTTAGGCATCTTTTTAAGATGCATTACTTGTTAGGGGAATTTAAGCCCCTAACATTCCATGTTATTAGTTTCATTGACAGGTGAGAAGGCACTTCCCCTTCCCACCATATAACGTTGTTAATTTTTCTTGACCTACCGCATTAGCATAAATGTTCCTTAATTCCCCCAAGGATTTCCTTCCTCTCTTTCTTGGAATCTTAGCACAATCTGGTGTTTCCTTTCCTTTCTCAATTTTGGGTAAACCTAAACTGGTATCTACAATTCTAGTTGTTGATTCTATATTCTAACTTTCTAATAACTCCCTTTGATTTTGTTCTTGAATGGAGGTGGACATATTTTCTAGCATAATAAACTGATTATCATGTTGATTGATACTATTGATAGGGTATTCTAATCCTAGAAATTCTGAAATTTCCTCGTTCACAACCTCCTCTATATTAATACAATCCAAATGGATAGTGTTATTCAAAGGTTCCATGTTAGTTTCTTTATCATCAATAATATTAGAGACTTGTAATATATTACCTTCCTCAAGGCTTCTTAATTATACACCTACCATATTCCTCATAGATTCATATTGGTCTAAAATTTTGAGGAGAGAAAGTTTTTAGGTTTCTCTATCTATATCTTATGTCTTAGGGTTAAGGAAAAGTTGGTCAATGTTTTTTTTTAAAGGTGGCAGATCCACTTGATATATTAATATTATTTTAAAATAGTTCAAAGAGCTCACGGAGAAAAGAACCAGAAAGAAAAACTTTGATCATTGCTCATATACATAACAAGTATGAAAAATTATGATGCTACACAAACCCCTCCTAGCCAAATCTAGTTACAAACAAAAATATGAGAACCTCTCTATGAATACCTAAGCCTAAATATTGCATAATCTCTTAGGCATTACATAATCTCTTAGGAAAAATACATCGGATCAAGTTATACATAAGCCCTTAGGCAATACATAAGCCCTAAGGCGCAATACATTTTTTTTTTAAATATACAATTTGATAAAATTATGATAGGATCAAAAACATTTATCCTGTAGTGTGGAAGACCCAAAAAAATTGCTTCCTATCGAGATTCCATCATGGTAACAAACCTGCAAAGGAAAAAAAGAACTATACAATAGAATACCTACAAAAAGAGTAAACCTTTAGCCCTCCATAAAACATGGACCAGTATCACCACCCGAGCCAAGATTTAAATTAAAGTCGGGGATGGATTGAGCAGCCAAAGAGGAGAGTTGTGGGGGAGAATCAGAGGGTCATGCAGTGGAGGATAGATCCTTCTCAAGGAGGTCAAGTAGGGAAAAAACTACCTGATGAACACCAATCACACACTCCTTAGTGAGAGAGCCATTAAATTGTTGCAAGGAAGATTCAATAGGCCTAAAATGCTATCACTCCATAGCCTTTTTAATTCTTTTGAGGACCATGTAAACCCCATGATGATTAAGGGCTGAGTGATGATGAAAGAGACCACCAATAAGGGCCGCACCACCCCAGAGGTCATACTTTTGCAGAGCCTTGCTAAGCTTATTATTACAAAGTAACTCTATTTTCACATAGCGTGAGGCTATCAGGTCCAAGTGGAAAGGAGACTCCAGAAGATCATAGGAACTAGAGAAAAAAACCAACATAATTTGGGAGGGATAGAAGATACACCATCCAAAGGGGAAGATAATGTCATGACCAATAATTCTCTTAATACCACACCGAATGTGAGGTCCTTCACAGAAGAACATTATTTCCAACATATCATCTTTAATGCAACCAACAAATGGCTTCTCCCAGTATTCAACCTCAAGAAAAACCCTATAATTATGCAGGTAATAATCCATGTGATGTGCAAATTAGGAAGAACAAGTACCCACCCGAGTACTAATACCCACCAAAGAGCTAGGCTTCCCGTACATTTTGGGCAACCTGCACCATAGACAAATTCTAACTGGAGAAAATAGTGAAAAAACCCAATAACAAAATGGTCACAATATAAAAAATAAAGTAGGGGAAGAAATAAAATGGGATTCAAAGACAAATTGCCAAAAAAAGCTGGTCAATGTTACATATATGTTTATCATTAACTTCTGGCTCATTTTGGACAATATCGGGAATAAATTTTCCTTCCTCAGTATCGCCAGACAAAGAAATAAGTGATAAATCCTCCTCATTAATTGTGTTTTCCTTTTTAGTGCTAAAAAAACCTAGGTTTTTATTATCTATGTTATTAGCTACTTCCTTTGACAAAATAGGAATATTTAGAGATGACTTGCAATGACCTTCTAGAGAGGAAAGACATATAGGAGAAGGGTCCACAAAATCATGATAATTATTGTCATTATGCTCAGAGGACAAAGCACAATCACAGAATTCTAGAAAAATTTCATAGAATTCATCTTGGATATTTAACTTTATGGGATGTAAGAAATACACTGAATTGTCTATACCTATCACAAATTTTACATCTGAACTTCGTAAAAAGTTCCCATCTAATTCTACCAATCTTCCCAACTTGTTTGCAATTTCCATAATAATTTTTCTATGAATTATTTCCACAGGTAAATTAGGTAAATAAACCCATCTAATAACTTCTAGATTATCTACTTTCTTTGGATTAAGATTGTTATACCAATCAATAAATAAGAAGCCAAAATTCCTAAAATTTGGGCAAACTCCATCTAGAAAGGAAGCTTTAAAATTTTTATCATAACAATCGATGAATAGAAAATTATTTGACATAATAGTGATACTTACCTCTCCTAAAAAATTATTTATGAACCATTCCGCAATTTTGGCAGAGGGACAACCATGCCCTAACCATTTAGAGAAGAGCCCATTGGTTCTACATTATTCCCACAAACCATTAGTATAAAAATTTTCAAGTTTAATCTCAGTACTTCGGGAAACATCTATGGGTTCCAAATTAAAACCACTCCTAGGGTTAGTATTGTCATTTATCCTACTATTAGGATTATTTAGAGGTTTTGATGTGCAACAAAATATTCGAGGGAGAAATTGGTTATGTTTTACTGCTGATAGGATCATATTTTTTAATGAAACAAAAGGGGGATGTGTAGAGATTAGGTTAGGAGTTTTCTCAACAAAATGTGTTGAGGTGATCGAGGTATCAATAGAAAAATTCAAGTTTTTAGAGAGTGAATCGTGTGTTGAATTCAAAACATCAAAGGGATTGAAAATTTTCGGTAATTTATTAGGTTTTCTTAAGGGAGCAGCAAAGGGCCTTTGATTATACTTTCGTTGATTCCAAATTATTTTAGATTTAACTAATTTCCAACCATCATAATCTTTAGGGATTATCCTATCTGTGAAGACTCTGGAAAAACTTCTAGATGCATATTTTGTATGCCCAAAATAAACCATTTGTTCCTAAAGCAACGCAGTGCAATCAACTAGCGAGAAGCTCTTACCATAGAAATGTTGCAAATGTGAAGGACGAAGTGAACGGATTGGGTACCTAAGACTTAGAATGATTTAGAATAACTGAGAGGGGGGGTGAATTATTTATCCAAGGTCCAGATGTACCAATTAAACTTTCAAACACTTCAACCAACTCAGATCCACTCAGTCTCTATAGCATATAATATATAATATAAACTTGCAGGTTACTATCCTACTATAATCAACTTGCATAATATAAATCTCTTAATAGTACAACACATAAAATAACATTCACAGAAGTATGACATCGGGATTTAACATGGAAACCCAATATGGAAAAAACCACCAGTAACATGCTAAAAAAATTTTACTCTTCTGAAGTGAGATTTGGGAAAACCCAACCCAGTTAAAGGTTACAATACACATTGTTAATGTGAATCGGTTAAAGTATTTAATCACTCTGTTAGAAGTGAGCCTTGCTAGAGGGCTTAGAACATTCCATTAGAATGTCACTATGATTAAAGGATTTAACAATATGACTATTAGGTCAACCTTGTTTAAAAGGATTTTGCAACTGATACAATGGTTAGAAAGTAACAACAAATTGTGATCTAAAACATACAAATCACTTTGAAAATATAGATCCAATTGTAGCTCAAATTCTAATTCACTAAATGGAATTCATTGTCATCTCTATCACTCAGATCTTCTTGTAAAATTTTCAAGCAATCACCACAGTGTAGTCATGTACTGCTCTCTTTAGCCTTCTCTTCCTTCTGCTTAGATTTTGCAATTCAACTCAATTAACCTTATACAACCCACACATAACCTGTAATTAGGTTAATCTTATGCCTCTCTAATTAGGTAGCTCAATCTATTGCCACTTAATCATCACTGTAGATCTTAGGGTTAGGTCAAATCCAACAAATCCTTCCACTATTTCATTTCCATATACATTGTAGAATACATCCTAAAACTCCTTGAATCCATGCATAATATAGTTAAACATATATTAAATTCTCATTTAATTCTCCATAACAATCATCCTCATCTTAAATACGCTTCACATATCCCAAGAAAATAAACTATGTCATCTAGGATCTCAAATCTCTCTCAAACTATCATAATACTAACACTCAGTCAATATTGTGTTCTACCGCTCGGTCATTACTAGATAACTCGGTAATTCTCTGACACTCAGAAAATACTAATGCTCGGTCGACACCAAATTTTCTTGGCATATACTAGCACTCGATCGATACTCACATCACTCAACACAAACTTAAGTTTCATACTCGTCTGCTCTGTTACTCGGTCAAGACTAATCTTTTAGTCATCCAAACTTCACTTAGACTTAAGATAAATAATATATTAACCTTGTCAAGGTGCGATCTCATCAAGTACCCATTATAGTTTCACATAACTCAACCATTTCACCTGGTCTTCTTTTTATTTTTCCTTTTCAAATCTTCTTCATCAATCAATTGATATGGCACTTTACAAGATAGCAACTTTCTTATGAGTTAAGGTTTGAGATCAATCGTAATATAACAATTGTCTCAATTGTAGTTTACAATAATCTCCCTCTTGAGCATTGATGGAAAACACATGCAAACAAACATCATATGCAAGCTTCCCAACAATCCAAAAAAGTACATATTTTGTAAATAGATTTTCATTAATGTCCTTAGCTTCATTTTGATTCTCTCCAATACAAATATTCTCTCCCTCTTGGATAGATTTCTCTCTGTGTAATATCTCTCTAAACATCTTCGTCATAGTATATCTCCCTCTCGGATAGATTTCTCTTTGTGTAATATCTCTCTAAACATCTTCCTCATAGTATATCTCCCTCTATGTTTTCATGTCTCATTGTCTCATTCTCCCTCTTTGACAAAAATTCCAAAGACATACATCTTCATCATGTAGATATCCTTGCGTCAGGTTTCTGAATTCTATGCTCCCTTTGTCATCTTGCTTATGACTGATCAACATCTTTTTCTTGACACATCACAGATTTAGGCGACTCCTAAAGTGTGACCATATTTTGCATCAATCTGTTAGATATTCTATGTAGTAAATTTGATGCAACCACTCCATTATGATCTCAATTAGCCTCAGATAAGGGAATCACCCCTATTTTTCCTCTTAGATACTCATGATAATCCTTAGGTAAAGACTTAGTAAATATATCTTCCAACTATTACTTTGTATTGACATATTCAAGTCTTACTTCTTTGTCTTGTACCAGCTCTCTCAAGTAATGATACTTGATAGCAATATGTTGGTCTTTGTATGAATCACAGTGTTCTTTGAAATATTAATAGCACTAGTGTTATCACAAAAAATAACAACGGGTTTTGTGATCTCTTCCCTCATACCTTTCAACAATTGATTGATCCACAATATCTTTGAACAATTCACTATTGATGTGATTCCCAAGTTTACTCGCACAAAGCCTACTAGGACCTCCACTATTCCTAATCTTCACAATACCCTATTGATGAAGGGTTCTCCCCTTAATGCCACAAACACATAACAGAAACAGAGAAGCAACAACAATTTGCAAGAACAGAAAATGGGCTTCTTATTATCTCCACAAATGTGGAATTACAAACTTTCAGAATTACAATATGCAAAGCCACATGGGCATTCCCCTTACAATATTCTATAGGACAAAGCCTAAAATTATTACCCAGATCTACCCTGAACTGCCCTAGAAAACACCACGGGCCTTCCTTAAATAGGCAATTTTCTATCGCCCGAGAAGGTTCCAGAAATCTAGCCATTAAGGCCGACTACCCTAAGCATTTAATTATTTTCACTTTTATTACAAAAGGGTCGGCTTTAAATATTTACAAAACATGAGATTACGTAGCCCAACTTCTGGAAGCCATAACTTTTGAACCGTAGCTCCGATTGGCTATTATAACCACTTTCCAGAAAGGGGAGATCATGATCTATAGTGCTTGACTCGCGAAGCGCTAGTCAGTCGGGGGTTCGACCTTGATCTGGAGCCTCTAAGGTCCTGAAAATTGAGCTCAAAGGTTTTGCATCCTAAAATCTCAACAGTAAATCATTAATAACTTCGCCAATACAGATGATCTAGCAATGAAATTCAACTGGCATTCTTATATGACTAAGATGAACCTTCACCTGGAAAATTAGAACATTCTAAGTTCAAATGACCAACTTACAAAAAATAGTAAGTTTCCAAAAATAGCAGCTTTGTACAAAATAGCCCTTATTGAATAGAAAAACACATATTTTTGGGTGATGCAAGATTGCCCTTACACCTAGGATGCTCCTGCATCACCTATACTTCCTTTTTAGGATCTCACTAGCCCTCACTATATTAGTCTAGGAATAACTCACTACAACTCTAAGAGCTATTGTATATTGTGCTTCACAAGGGGACAACTACCATTAGTTTGTACTTCACTCTTTCACTCTTCCTTGGACAATTCCATGTGCATTTTCAACCTTTCAACTCCACAAGTTTCTGAAAGGAAATTTATCATGTTCAACAAATTTTTAGATTCCACATGATCCCATTTGTAGTAAGGTATCATATCTGTTCCAAACGATCTCCCAATTCACCTTTAAATTTGGCTTTTAGGCCTATTTCTTCTAGTAGCCCTATCTAACAGTTTTTTCCCAATTCTTGAAAAATAATACCAAATAACCCCAAAAAAAATTACATATTCTGATACCCTTTTCCAAGACTGAAATTATTTTATAGTTCTTAGGGTCCTAGGGTGTCCGTACACTAGATTCCTAGAATTAAGGACAACTAGGGCTAATTGGGCTAGATAAGTGAAGTCAGATGACTTATGCTTGGGAATGTATCAAAATGGATTGGTAGAGTCTTATCCTTCCTAGGAGGTGTATTTATATCCCCTATTTTTTCAAAACCATGCTTGGTTTCCCACAACTCACTATGTCCCTGCAATCAAAATCAGTTAGAACATTGTCAAACACCTAGCTGGGCACTCCAATCTTGCCTAGGGCATGACTTTTAAAATAGATAAACAAGTATTCTGAACCTCTCCTTCCATATATAAAATATATAGAGGCTACCCTTCCATATTCCTCCATTCCATGATGAAATGCACAGTGGAGAATTATGGAGGAGCCTTTTTGTTCAAAACCACCCTGTCAACTCCAGCAACTAGTCTACTTACAAAATATTTTACAAATCTAATCTAATGAACTCACAAAAAATTACACACTAAACAAAAGTTACTCAAATATACCTCTACAACTCAAATCCAACACTAAATTTTACTATTCAATCCATCTACTAATGTTTAAACACTAAACTAGTCGACTTTGTATGCAACCAGAAATCAGAGTTCTTCTTGCTATTCAAAAACTTGCATTACATCACCATTACCTCGGGAAATGGGCTTCATGATCTCTAAATATTCCTTCTCCATTTTTTTATGCCACTACCATTAACTAAATTTTCCACTCACCGAATGGAATCAAACTTGACAATGTTGTCGGACAACATTGCAAAGTTGCAAAGTGTTGTCAAGCAACATTTTAGCAACTTTTACATCTTTGCCTAAAATTTAGTTTAATTGACCTCCAATCATTATGAAATGGTGTAAAAACATCATAAAGGCCTTCTTAGGCACAAATATAATCCATGTTAAGCCTTCTAGGCTTCTTGACCTCAAATTCCCAATTTAGGCTAAATTACCCTAAATGCACTCAAAACCTTACACATCGAGTTGGATTGATCCTAGTCTAATCCAACTAGGTACAAACATCCAAGACCTTCTAAGGTCAAAAATAAAACAACTCACTTGGCTAGGGTCAGTACTAGCCACGATAAAAACATAGGGATTGGATTTAGCCTAGGTTCTCCTACACCATATATTCAACCTCTGTTGTAGATTGTGTAATACCCACCCCTTAGTTTGCTTTCTATTTTGGTTGCCTAACTATTTTAGGCCTTTTCATGTGTGTGTTGGTTATTTCAGATGGTTTTGAGGATATTCATGTATTACGTTTCATTATTTTATTTATCCATTGCTTAGTGTATTATATCTTCTATTTACATGTGAGTTATGGTTATTTCATGATGGTTATGTATATGTTATGATGTCATTTTGATTATGGTTTTCTAACAATACTGACTCTATATCTGTATGTGCATGGATCATTTGTATGTTTTTACTTTTATGTTTGATGTGTTTGGTATGGTATGGGATAGAGTCGTGTTACTTGCTTCGGTGAGATCCACAAGATAAACTGGTCTCAACCATTGTTTGTTATATTATATGCATGTATGTTCATCTTTGTGATGACAGGTTCGCAAGTACCGGGCTACGTTTTCCTTGAATTAGCAGGAGTGAGCATGCCCTATCACAATATCTCAATGGTAAGAGAGGGGAGATAATATTAGGCCTAAATCCTATCTTAAGCCCTTATTTTTTCCTAGAAACAGACAAGAATCTGATTGACTATCTTGTCTGAATCTATCAAGTGACGTGGATTCGTGAGCCTTTCTCTGTGTGCTTGTGTGTTTGTTTTAGTTGTTTCTTTGTTTTAGTTGTTTTTATTTTTAAGATGGGTTTCAGTTGATTTAATGAAAATAAAGATTAACATTAGATTTAATACATTTCCTTGTTTAAATCATTTATTTGGTTGTAGAAAATCCTTCTATTTTCCTCCCTTTAGAGCTATTTGATGAAATGTCTCTCTCTTATTAAAGAAAAATGTAGTCCTATCAATTTATTATTGAAAAAGGGAAATTATTATTAGTATTGTGAAAAGGGAAAAATTAAATTTAAAAAAAAAAAAGATGAGCTTGCTGGAAAATAATGTATTCACCAGGCTTTTTTAAAATATATATATATACATATATTAAATTTAAATAAAATTAAATTTTATTTATAAAAAAATTGTAAAACAAAAATAAATTAGCGCAAGTTAAGGTGGGGCGGGGACACCACTCCCCCACCTCACCTAACCCCGCGGGCAGTGGGGGTACTGCAGGCTGTGGTACCCACCATAGTCACTGCGGTGATACGCGGGACTATGGGTGGGGACCGCAGGTTGCGACCCCACTCCTAGTCATGGGAGACCGCCCCACCATGTGGGTGGTGGGGTTGGTATTTAAAAATTTTATTTAATTTAATTTTTTTAAAAAAATTTGTTTTTTAATAAAGTTTTTTTTTTAATTTAGTTTATTATAAATGTTAGTTAGTATTTTATATTTAATTTTTTATTATTCTAGTTTCAATGTTATTTAATTTTGTTAAAATATATATATATATATATATGTTATGTTAGTTGGTGATTTTTATTATTAATGTTTATTTAATATGATTAATGTTTAAAAATTAATATGATTAGTAATATTTTTAATTGATGGTAATCATTAATTAGGAATGGTAAATTAGTATATATAATTATTATTATAAATGACTAGTTTTCTTTTGATTTATAAGGATGAGATTTGTGATTCAATTACGTTGGTTTATGAATGATTATGTTGGGTGGGAAATAAAGTTATTTAGATGAGTTATTTATGTAATCACAATCTATTTTTAAACACTTTTATAGGTGTATAGATGTTTTTATTAACTTTTTTCCATAGCTATGCATGAGTGTCTTTCACGTGTATTCTCCTAGTCGAGTGTGACTTTTATTATGATATGTGTACGTGTTAGTGCATACCTTGTTATTTATGTTTATATCTGGGAACTACGTTGGGTATTAGGATGTGAAAACCAGAGGGTTGGGTTGTGATCTTCTGTTGATAATTGTGTATATATTTTGTGTATTTTTTATGTTGTTTTGGTTTGATTTATTTTACCCTACCTTATCATCATGAGTTCCTATTTTGTGGATACTTTGAGAGTGCAATTATGATTCGAGGACCAGTAAGTGTTCCAGGTATCTTGTTTATGGAACTATATTTTGACCATCTTACTTTATGAGTTTTATGAGATTATTTATGACCTTGAACTTAGGGGGAGGTTAATTATGTGCAACTTAGGGGAGTGGCTTACAATAGAGGTACGGGGCCCAAAGAGGCCAGTTCCAGGGTAACCTATCGTAAGTTATCAATAAGTGATAATTTAATAATAAAACTTGGGGTTAACATTTAATACAAGATGGATCATGATGCCTCGTTCATGCCTTGAGCACTAGTATAGGCTAAGGATGAGAATGGGATGATACCTAGATATTAGGTATGATTAGATTCCCCATCTGTATGAGAGGGTATTCTAGTTTCGCATGAGTCATGTTGAGGGTCCGGGGTCCAGAGTGGCCAGGCCATGGTAACTCAAGTGATTGACCATGTAATGACACTCCCATAGAATGTACCCTAAGTCTCCTCCATAGGTCCTTCTTTACCTTTAATGGTTGTGGTTTTGGCTTTTGGCTTTTGGTTTCAGTAGTTGGTTCATGTTGGTGTTTTGGTTAATATATGTATGATCTTTATCTTTGGATGTTGTACCCTTATTTTGACCTTTGATCTCCAGTTTCTCTTTATCTTTCCTATCCTTAGACTTCTGCTTTAGTATTTACCATTGTGTTCCCATGTGTGGGCCTGATGTTATCTCTTCAACATAGTGGGAGTGGACCTTTGGTTCTACGAGGTCAGGTGGTAGTTATTCTTATTATCATTGAGATCCAACAGTTCTTCTTCATGCTTGGATGATCCTTGATGCAGTTCTATCTTCTTAGTCTTCTCGAGACTTGTTCAGTTTGATGAGTTGAATATTTATACCATATGCGTATACTGGTTAACATCCTTTCAGAGGATGTATTGAATTTTTATGTATTATTGCATACCCTATGACTTGTGCAGTGGATCCTGATTCTTTTGTATACCTTGGGTATCAGTTGTATATGTGGTGTTATTATAAGAGATGTATATTATCGGATCTAGTTGATGTATCCTTTATGTTAGTTCTTATAGTTTTGTTAGGATTGGATAATACTAAGAGGGGAGTGAATCAGTATTATAGAACTTAATTAAATTCTTCAACCATTTAAATATTAACCATAAACTTGCAGTAAAGAAAAGAACATAAGAAAATGACACAGTACTCATAACACCATATTTTGTTTTCGAGGAAACCCTGGCCAAGGGAAAACCCCAATGGGGATGGTACCCACAAGCATGTACTAATGTATAATTTCCATGTTAGGAGACCTAGCCCTGTTAGGAGTTGAATATTACATAGCATATTTCTTTGTTAAAGGAATTACAACCCTGTTAAAGGTTCACAACACCCTGTTAGGGGTCAACTGAGCTTACAACTCTTACAAGATAATTCAGGTTACAAAGTGTTCTTAGTCATGAACAAAACAAGCAAAACTGGTGCTTAGATAGTTAATTTATAGTTCTTCAATGATCTATGTCATTATCTTCTCAGCTATTCTCTCGATCATTTATCCAACTCACCACAATTATCAACCAACCAACATCTATCTCTATGAAAAAGATCTTACATATATATCTCACAACTTTACAAAGTCGGCTCTCAATATGAATATTAAAAATATTACAAATTCGGCCTTCAATAAAAAATACATTTAATATAGTAAATATCAAATGCATAGTCAGCACTCTTGCATAGTCAATGTGGAGGTTATCAACAACCAAAATACAACTTTGATTGTCTGGAGTCCAAGTCATACTCCCTCAATCTTCGCTACTGTCCAACTTCTCTTTATCGTTGTTCTGTTGTTGTCTGTCTGTCTTCAATTCTTTATAACTCATCGTAGACTTAACCAAAACCAAATTTATCTTAGGTGGAGGTCATACATACCCCATTATATCTTCCTCTAATCTCTCTTTCCCTAAATCATTGATCTCGATCTTTGACATCCAAAACACTTTTGTATCTCTACTTCTATACTTAGTCGATTTATGAATCATCAAAACTTATCTTTACAGGAATGGATCTAAAACCCAGATGTGTTTTCATAAATGACAACCAAAAATTGAATCACATTACACAAAATTGATAACTTTCCAACAATATCTCCCTTTGGCATTGATGGAAACACTTAACAACAAAAAAAATGAATAAGTGTTCTAACAAAAATAAATTGTCTCCTCTATATCCTCTCCTTCCTCTTCTTGTCTCTTCTCCCATTTTATTCTCTTCTCCTATAATTTTTTTTCTTCTCTCTTCTCCCCCTTTGACAAAAATGACAAAGGTGCATACAAAATAATAAGGTTTAGTGCTTTCTCACCAGTTTCAGAGTATCTTGAAAAGAATCTTCCAAGACCTTCACTTCTGCATTCCATGTTTTGAACAATATTTGGCTAATGTGAATTAAGCCATTCAGTGCAAATGATGTGGTATCAGCTTCTTTCAAGTCTGTGGGCATAGATTTATTCAGTGAATCTGTTACTTTCTCCAGGTCCAAGAGATGAACCTCAAGTATGGATAGCTTAGGACTGATAAAGCTCTTCAGCAAAGTAAATCTTGTCAATACTCTCCCTTTCTCATTGTCCAATACACTGATTTTAGCCAAAATTATTGTGGCTTCCTTGTCTAACTCTGTTGTGGATTATGAAGATGTTTCACAACCATCCATCATACTGTTCAGATTTGCCCTCTCTTTGGCGATAATGTCTTCTACATTCTAAACATGCCTTATTGGATTCATGCAATAACTAAACAATTTTCTCCCGTGTCCAATGCAGCTCTTTGCATTTGTCAAGAAATTTTTCACAATGCCTAAGTCCCATGTGATAGACTTGAAAACTATTGTTAACTTCTTCTCTGAATATGTCTTCACTGCCTTTTCCTCTACAATCTTCAATAAATTCTCATAGTGCCCATCAAATTAATCAAGTGTTATTCTCATATTTTCAATGTCATCTTTGTGCTGGAAAACAATAGGTACTGGAAGCAATTTGTTTACAGTATCAATTGCTCTTGTAATTACTTTGGCATTTTTGTCTCCTTTCTGTTATGATCTTTCCTTTGCTTTGTTGAAATTAGTAAATGCCAATTTTACCAATTCAAATTCATCCATGCTATCAACATTTACATCACTGCTTTCCAACAATGAGATGGCTGATGTGTTTACCTCTTTATTTTCATCCTCTTGATGATCTTTCTTCTTCTCTTCTTCCTTCTTCTATTCTTCTTCCTCTTTGTGTTTAGCCTAATCTTCTATACAAGTGTCCATATTCCCTACAAAAGGGTCTTTTTCATCTTGAGAGGTGTCAAGAGTTACTTCCACACCAAAAACATAGTGGTGGATCTACTCCACTCTTCTCAAAAAATTTCTCTATTTATTTTGAGTTTTCACCCATTCCCAATTGTGTAGGCAAAGTGGTCTTATGAGGTGGGGGCTTAAAAGAAGTAGTATTCATCAATATATTCTCTAGTGCCTTCTATTTTTCCTCAGTGACTTCATCATACTTCCTCGCCATAATTTTCAACAATCTCACCTTGGTCCTTAACAGAGGTTTTAATTCCTTGTATATTCTATCTCTTTCTTGTATTGATATCACAGGCAGCATGTTATCAATTTCTTGGTTCATGATTGTATCATCTTCAATATGTGCTACATGTTTTCTTATCTCCAATCTCCCATATAAGTCTATAGGTATACTTCCTTCAATTTCTAAAAGTGTCTTTTTGAAAGTAAGTAAATGTTAAATCACAATGTCATCAATCTTAAGCTTGTCTAATTCTTCATATCTGTCATAGTATTTATCAATTGTGACTAATTTACATTGTTCTAATGCTCTCTTCTCTATCATCTTCAGGTCAGGTTTCCATATGTGTTTCTCTGCTTTCTTCTCTTCTCTTATTGTGCTCTGCTCTTTAGGTGATGTATGCATGCTTGATCTAGTAAATCTAGAAGTAATGTTCTCTGCTTGTGCTATTTGTTGTTGTGGAGGAGGTGGACTATTTATCATAACTACCTCAAGAGTGGGAGGAGCTATAGTACTTCCACTTGCTAGTCCAAGAGATTTTTTTGTCATCTTATTTTTCACTTCTTTCAATTCTTCTTTTTTCAACCCAGCTTTTACACCGCATTCATGTACAAGATTCTCAATCTTTCTCTTCCTCAGACCTCTAGTCTATTCTTCTCTCACCTTTGCTGAATTATCCTCATATGTTCCCCATATTTCCTCTATTGTATCAATTTTTGATGCAAGGACATGTTCTACTTGCATGGTAAGTACCTCAGAACTTACTTCATAACCCATGGGATAACACCATTTCAATCTGGGTATGACTGCTTCAAAACATACACAATCAGTTTCAACCATGAAACAGATTGTATCTTTGTATTTTTCAACAATGTCCTCATGTATCCTATATCTAGTTTTCATCTGTCTCTGTAGGATTTTGATCATAGCAAATAATTCTCCATCAACCCAAGTAGTATTTTCTCTCTTGTAACTCTGCAAGATTAGAATACCAGTAGGTATCACAGATTTCCAACCACTAGGATGTAAGCCAGGAAATTTGTGGTCAATATAAATAAACATATGCATCAACAATAAACCAAATTTGAAGGTCTTAGTTATGTCCTTCTTTACTAGCTTCACATTTTCAAGGAATTGATGTGCCATAACTTTGCATAGGTTATATTTTACATTCTCCTTCACCATTCTCCATGTCATCATGATTACTCCAGCATATACTGAGTTAGGTCTACTACTGTAGTAGAATTTTTACCCAAGTAATATAGCAATCAATCTCACATCTTGTTCAAAGATGTCATTCACTGTCATTGCCTGTCTGTCCCATTTGGAATGAGTTAGGGTTTCAACTTATTTCTTTACATGTTTCTCTAGAATAGGGATGACTTCAGTGTTGTCCATTCTAGTGATTTCATGGATTAGGTCACTACAAATCTTCACAGATTGATCACCTATCTAAATAACCTGATCATGAACCCTACTTAATAGTATCTTAAACCACTCATCTTCATCGAATTTGCATAAGTCCAGAATTTTCATTATTCTTAGTTGATTAATTTGTTTGTATTCTTCTCTCATGATTCCATTATCAATCATATACTCCATCTCAGTTGATATATCATCAATTCCCAATATATCATCTTAAAATGTATGTAAGCCCTAATATCTTCTTTGTGTAATACGCCATACAGGGTTTGGGAAAATACTCCCTCTGGATCCTCTTCACATTACTTGAATAGATGTTTCTTAAATTTATACCTAGGTTGATCTATAACATTGAAAATAATAGGTGCATCCATAGCTAGATGATGTAAATACCTTTCTTCCACTGAATTCTGAGTTTATCCTTCAATCGATCATGCATGACCAATGTAGAATAGTCTGAATTTTTCTTCTTTCTAATCTCCTTAGCTCTCTCTTCATCAAATGGTAAAGAGATAGGTCATCAAATGGTGCTTTATACAAGTTTAAGTCATAAATTTCACTTTTACTCAAAACTGTCCAGTCGGCTGTTAGATCTCGTGAACAAAATATGTGTCGGCTGATGTTGCACTCTTAGATGTACATCTCATGATGTCGGCCAAGTTTATACCCAATCTTTCTCTAGCTCAATCCACAAATTTTGGGGAAGGATATATTCTGATGTCTGTATCTAATGCTCCCCCTAAGGTCATGATCAGCCAATTAGGTTGTTTCTATTTTTCTACCATTAGACGAAGATCCAATAGCATCTACTGACTCTCCCTGAACTGATGTCTCACTTGTTTCTTTGATCTTCCATATCTTACTACTGTTTCTATCTTCTTCCTTCTTAAAACAACTTTCAAAATCATTCTTTAAATCTACAACACTCTTTCCAGTATCATTTGCATTCTTTTTTCAATTCATAGGAGGTGGTACTCTTTTGTTGTCTGATCCATTATACCTGCAAAAATTTTCTATATGTCCTAGATTATTGCATTTGTAACATATAGGAGGTCTTCTTTCCTGATTAACTTGCATCTTACAATACTTTGCAATGTGTCCAATGTTATTACATTTGTAGCATGTGGGTTTCACTATATATTCTCTTCCATTTTCTTGTCTATATCCTGATTGATTAGGTTTGTTGCATTCTTCTTTCTTGTGCCCATATCCATTACAATTAAAACAATAACCAGAAAAAGTTCTAAAAGTGGCATTACCTCTATAGTATCTCTTCATGTGTCCAAATCTATTTCAGCCAAATCATCTACCTCTGAAGGGTCTGATATGATCTTTAGGCTCTTCAATAGAAGGTTTCTCAGCATCAATCTTCTCATTTGATTTTTGTTCCTGATTCTTTGAACATTCAGCTTCATTGAAGCCAATTCTAGTCATATCACCTTTAGGTTTCTGTTTGTCTCTCTTTTCATCACTCAAATCACTACTAGTGTGAAGTTTCTCAATGTGTTTCTTTGCTTCAACAAGTTCACCTTTTATAATCTGATTGTATTTTTCCATTTCCATATACTTATTCTTGTAGTTTTCAGCCTCATTCTTCATTTGATCTAATTCATAGTTTAAAGCTTCTTCAACTTTCTTCCTAGCATCCTTCTGTACCTATATTTCTTTAGCCATAGTCTCATTTTTGAGTTTCAGAGTTTCATTCTCTTCTTTTAGTTGCTTCACCTGATCTGAACTATCTGTTGCCCCACTTTTGGTCCACATACCTTTAGACAAAAGTGGATGTTGAGTGTGTAGTAGTGGTCTTGAATGATTCATGTGAGTCTTGAGTCTAAGTCTAGTTATCCCCTTAAGCTAGGAGACCTTTATCGGATTTCCCAAATTTGACTTCTCTTTTGTGCGCCGAAGGGAATCTGTATTTGAGATCATGTTTTCATTGGGTAGGTTAAGTTCCCAATCTGGTAAAGGCCACAGTTCTAAGAATTCTAACATCAGTTTTATATGTAGTTGAAGTACTTAGCCATAATTCTTCATATTGTAGCATTGGTGGGAAATTGATTTTGAGCTTTGCCATGGCAGAAAATCACCTGCAGAGTGTGTTTTCCGCACTTAACAGACCTAAGGGTATCAGATGTCAATGAAGGTTGAAAATGAGAAATTTGAGAATAAGAGAGCTTTAGGAATTTAGATCGAACCTATTTAAAGAAAAGGAAATGATTGAGTGAGGAAAAATTTAAGTTGTAAGCTTATAGGTGAAAAAGTGGAAAATGGTTTCTCCACTGCTCCAACAAGTGGGTTTTGACCCACGGAGTGCGTTTTCCACCAACCCTTTAAAATGAAGGAATTTTGAGAAAGAATCTATCTCATAAGGAATCCAAGATATGAAGCAGGCCGATGAAATCAACACATGTCATTTTGGCACCCTGACAGGCCAAATTTCTCCTTCGGTGGATTTTCAAATAGAGAGCACTCCAAAATCATTTCTCCACCCAAAGGAGAAGTGGAAAAGTAATTTTCCGCTACCTCAGGAAAGTTACCGTTGCGGTTAATGAAGTGAAAAGAGATTTCTTAACAGCCCATAAGAGCAAGGTAATTAATTCAAATAAAGCCATTTTACTTCATAACGGACTGTTTCATTAATTTTGGGGTCTTTTCATTCATGTGGCATGGGAATTCGGCCGTTAAACGGTAAGAATTCAAAAGTTATAAGATCAGTTGAAGGTTTCCAACAAGAGATACCGTTGGTTTAACAAATTGTTTAAATTCGAAGCCTTTGATATTGGTTATTCTTTTCCCCTGCATTCTTGAAAAGATATTCTTCATTCCCAAATCAAATTGTTTGAAGTATGGCTTCCATATTTATGGGATTCGATGGAATGAACGATATTACCTCTGAATGGCATAAGATCTCAGATACGTCCCTGAAGTTCTTTGATATGCAAAACTTTCAAAGCAGGATAAAAGATGACTAGATGCATTCCATCTCTGAGAAACTAAAATAGAGAAGATTAGTTGAAGCCACTAGTTTTCCCATGGTTGTTCAAGCCCCAAAATTGATTCGGGAAAGCATAGCTTGATACAACCCAGATACCAAGCAAATCCTCTTGTCCAATGATACGGTGTTGCTATCTATTGATAGAGAATCGGTCTAGAACTTGCTTCACATCCCAAAGCAAGCTAAGTATTCAGAAATGACATATAGTCAGGCGGTGACTGAATATATAGCCAAGAAGTTAGTTTGGAAGAAGGAGATAATGAAGGCACGATTTCAAGAGCCTAAGAGTGCCAAAGGGAAGCTGCCAAAAACACTATATGGCACTAATCTGAAGCTGGAGATCATAGACATCCTGGTGCTACTCCATAGGATCAGAGGTGATAGTGAGGCACTCAATTTTTTTGACCATCACTTCTTTATAGTCTAGGTAATCTGTTCCCAAAATCACTTCATTGATTGGGCCCTTATGGTAAGTGAGAACCTCTCAAAAGGCCCTAGATAGAGCTAAGCTCTAGAATGAATTTTATATGTCTTCAGTCCTTTTATGTACTCTGGCTACAATCCAAATTTGGCCAGGGTTTCTTAGATTAGAGGAGCTTCTTGATGATGTTAAGAGTTATGAATTTGTTCCCTCTTTGCAATTGCACAACAATTATGTTGAATATCTTCGGGTTAATGATGCATTTACAATGAGATTGTGTAGGGAGCTACAAGGCTATCTAGAAAGGAGATTCTCTCCCGAAGCCATGGATTTTATCAGCTAGTTTGGATGTTATTTCATTCAATTTGGGTATTTCTCATACATTTGTCTTGCAGGATTCGACGACTTCCCTTTGAAGCTGCCCAGATATCCTACCAATATGATCGTGCTGGTGGAGGTGATGAGACAAGCAGTGCAAGTGAATTTGATCTATGCTGATGCTAGGAAGAAAGGATATGACTTCCCTATGACTATCAGAGCCTACAGTTGTGCGTCCCAGTCTGAGGTGAAGAATGTTTTAAAGGCATTCTCAAAGAGGTTTTCATTGGAAACCTATGATGTTCTGAGGCCACAATATGATCCAGTTAATTAAGCTCGTGATTACCTGCAAATGAGTCGAGCTATCCACCATGTAGAAGAAATTGAAGACTACTGGGCCAATTGTAGAGATGACCTGGAGAGCAGAGATAGATTTTATTTCAGATTAACCATTGAACAAATCAAAAAGTTCAAGGTCAATCTTGCAGTTGAGGGGCTAGAAGATGATGACAAGCACATGTATGATAATACATATCTCGAGAAGATCAAACCCATCTCCATCATCTCTAAGCCCATGTTGGAGAAAACCATCAATGATTTACATACTTCAATGAGTGGGATATACAAAAGAATGAAGCAGTGGGTTTAATTGACTGCAGGAAGAAGGAAGAGGTTGGAAAGGAAGCCTCCTACTCAAAGGACCCCGAAAAAGGATACTTCCAACATTGCAATGACTTCCTCAGTGATACTACCAAATATGACCAAAAGTTCATCTCATCCAGCCAGGGGAGGTGATGAACCTCCCAAAAAATAAGTTCAACCATAGAAGACTTGTGGAGAAGGCCCGCTTCTAGATATTGGGTCGACAGAGGAACCTATGCAGAACTAGAGTAGCCAGCTAAAGCAGTCACTGTAGATGTATCGATTGGCACTTCAACCCAAGTCTCTCAAAGGAAAGCATCCCTTGTCATAGTAGAAGTGGGTGAAGATACTCCTTCAACCACAGAATCAGAAGAAGAGGCTAGGAGAAAGTAGAAGGTGGCTTCAGTAGCCAAATTGGTGTCCTCTTCTCCTACTTCGGTAAATCCATTTGCTTCAAGGCCAAAGTCTACTCCTCTAGTCATTAGGAAACTTTTTATAGAGGAGTTGATCTCTTCTACTAAGGTCACCAGTGCCAAGTCATGGATAGAGAACACTCTGGAGTGCAAAAGAAAGAGAATGGAAGAAGGGGCTCCCAGCAAAGATAATTTATCTGGAGCCATGCAACCTGGCACCACTACAGTAAAGACTAAGAAAGTGTAGACACTGTCCACATTGGGTAGATACCAAGAGACTAGGAATTTCACTATGGAGGTAGAAAAGCCCATGAAGGAGGGCCTTTTTGAAGATTAAACCCCTTCAGATTTTGAGTTACACTCATTTGACATGGGCTTAGCCTGACATGATTCCAAAGTGGATTGGTGGAAATCCACTAATGTAGTAATTGACGAAGAGATGGAAGAGCTTAAAATGGAAAAGGTAAAACTTAAGGTGGAGGTCAGTGAACTGACTAATTTCATCCAGAAATTGTTTACTCCAGCTGCTAGTATCCCCAGTACTCATACCGTATTCGATCCCAATGCCGCTGAGAATCAAGCCATAATAGCCAAGTTGCAGGAGGATAGTCACTTCACACAAATGGGAAAGGGATGGGTTGAGAGACTCAAATCTAAGGGATTGGTAGTTTTCGAGCAGCTGGGTAATGCTCTCTTGAGATTGGAGACAGAAAGGAACAACATTGAGAAGAATCTACAGACTCTCGCATCTGAGAGAGTGAAGTGTCAAGAGTGTATAGTGACACTCCATGTGGAAGTAAAAATGAAGACCAAAGAGGCATTGAAATCCAAGATTCTATAAAAGGGAGATGAATCTCTAATCAAGTGGTTTCAAAGCCTAGAGTTCAAAATCAAGATGATCATCCAGGCTGAGATGGGGTTGCAGCAAGTAGATGTTAAGGTCAAAGAAGAACAGAACAAAGACTTTAATATTATTCAAGGTCTGCACACAGAATCACAGATGAGTGGGAAAGGCAAAGAAATGATAAGATTAGCCAATATGCAAAAATCATTTTATGATTATGTGCACAAGCTGTCAGAGCAATCTTCCACCCATTTGGACAAAGTGCCAGAACTCCAGCAGTTGAGTGGATGCATTTATAAAGCCATGGAAGAATTGAAGGACCAGACAGATGCAATTAAGAGCCTAGCTAAAGAGCATCTAGGTGACTCATTCAATATACCAATGTCCATGTCAACATACATGAGGAGCTCATCAGAGTTATCATAGTTGTCACTGCCTATAGGGCTAAATTAGGCAAAGGGAATGAAACTGAAGCATGAATAGATTCTCTCTTTGTACCCAATTTTGATTGATATTGTAACAGATAGACCTTTTGTTATCATTTATGGTTGGGTAAGTTGAACTATTTTGGTTACCCCCCCCCNTTTTGGTTCCCCCCCCCCCCCCCTTTTTGTAACAGCCCAATCTGGGACTCTATATGTATTATTTCCAAAATCAATACAAAGGTCGGCTAAATTTTGGTGTAAAAGATAGCATTTTTACTGAAGTCAATTATGTTTCTGAATACCATTTCTTTAACTATTCCATTTTCATTCCATTTATCTTTCTATTGAATTTGAATGTTTATTTGAAGTTAGATTTACAATCTGTATTCAAACTAGGTTTCTGTACTATGATTTGATACAGTTAATTTAGGGAAAGATCTGTTGTTATTTTGAGTTGGGAAAATTTTCTGTGATATAGATTGATTCATTGTCATCTCATTATTAATCTTTAGTCTTGCATCTTCATTCTTAGTAGAAGTTCATGCATTATCGATATTGAGGTTTAATCTGATTGATGAAATCTCAGAATCGGTTAGATTTAGAGTTGAATTTATCCTGCCTGAGTTATTTCATGTCTAGGTTTTGCTTGGTTTACCTATTTTGTTCTCGGGTCAAGAACATACCCCTGTTAGATTAGGAAATATCAAGATTCACTCAAAAATGATTCATTCAAGGGAGCTGTACCTTTAAATTCAAAGGGAAATTAGTTTTCTCAATAACAATTTTCCAACTGTTGTATTCAATTATTCTTAAGCATTTTCGGTATTTTAGATTTAAATTCAAAATAATAATTTGTTTACCAACAGATTTTTGGTGACTCTACTGGGGATTTGAACAGTTGTTATACTAGAAGCATATCATGGAGAAAGATCATGCTTTCCAATGAAAACATAATTCCTGCGCTCCAACTGAATCTTGGGTTCCAAGACGATCAAGAGGGTCTCATTTCCTCTCTAAATACTTTTGTTTTGAGATACAGAAGAAGCACCGAGCATTATAAAAATGCCAATTAAGTGTTAGAACAAGAGGAAGCTAGAGCAGAAGCACTTGAAGGAGCCATCCAGATGATAAATCTAAGAAGGGCACAACGCCGAGAAGAACGTGAAGCTAGGCCTCAAAATTAGTTGAAAACCTGGAGCCTAAAAGGTTTCTCAGGAGTAGAAGGAAGGAAGGTAGCACATACCCAGTCTGTGAGAGACTTGCAGATATTAAATTTTCTCTTTTAGAAGTACCTCGCTGAGGAAATAGAACCGCAAGGAGCCAAAGTAGACCTTCTTCACCTCCTAAGCAAACTACTCAGTTGTCCACCACTTGCCAAGTGTTAACTTTACACGGAGTAGTTGTCCCTCCTATTATTAACCTAACACCTTATCTACCCCAAGTAGCTATGGCACTTCCTTGGGCCGCTGCCATCAGAACTTTGCAATTAGCACCATATAATCCTCTTCCTTCAGGAACTAGAAAGCACTTTCCCAAATTTTTTGGAGATGGGAAAGTATCCACAAACGAGCAAATTTCTACATTTTTTACTTCAGTCAATATCCTAGCAGTGCGAGAGGAGGATGTGGCCATCATATTATTTATTGAGACCCTGGTTGAGGGTGTGCCGATTGGTTTCACCATTTACCTAATTCTTCTATCATAGATTGGGCTTCCATGAGAGTTGCCTTTGAAAGAAGGTTTAAAACTGTTGAAGACGAGCATGCCCTATTAATGCAATTAACTTCCATCAAGAAGGAACCCTCTATCAGTATGAGGGAATTTATAGCCAAATTCAACAAGCTTGTAAATTGTATTCTAGCAACTGACAAGCCTATGGCGGGAAATTTGAAAACATTCTTCATAAGCACTTGCCACCAGACATCAATTATGATCTAAGAAGAGTTAACCCTACAGATTTGGATGCCACACAAAGGACTGATGTAGAACTTGAAGACCATATGATCTCATCTAGGAAATGGAAGAGAGAGATACAATCTAGAGCTAGTAGTAGTAATACTACCTCGTTAGATGAGATGATTCAAAAATTGTCCAATGAATTCATTGCCTTCAAGAGGAAACTTCCCAGATTTAATAATCACTACCAGTGAAACTTTCAAGAACAACCTGGGAGAAACAATGAGGGGAGAAATGTTGATGGAAATGTGTTACAATTAACTGCTCCACCACAGAGACTAGCTATAGAAGCTCCTCCTAAAAAAGGAAACATGTGTGCCTTCCACCTAACTATAGATCATGACAGAGAAAGCTTCCCCGACATAGCTAATGCTTGGAAAATGCATCAGACTAATGAATGGAATGTTGGGGTGTTCGGACCTGAAATAGATTCATACTCGCTTGGCGACTCTAAAAACTTATATTTAGAGTATGAATCAAATTCAGAGAAAGAAGCAACATGTTATGCTACCATAGACGGGACCTCATATACAATTTTGACCTGGAGTTAGAAAGATAAAATGCCTTCTTCAATGCCTCCACTTAAAAATAGCAAGGCATCTACCTCCTATTCAAAGGAGACCAATCAAGGAGTGAGAATTCTACAACCGAGTAAGGAGCAAATCTCTTTTGACATTATTCAATTCTGTAGAGATTCCAAAATTCAGATTTCCCCTATAGACTACCTTAAGTGTAATCCCATATAACTGCAAAAGCTAGTAGATTACTGTAAAGAAGGGAATCCAGAGTTAAACCAAAATGTCATGACTACTATAGAAAATGACTCTATATTTGCAGAACCAAATAAGCAAGGGGAACCTTCTATTTTGGCTACTTTCCTAGGCCAAAAACCTAACATGTTCTATGTGTCATTATATATTAATGGTTGCAAGTTAAGCAATTGCATAATAGACTCTGAAGCCTCAGATAATATCATGCCATCAACTATATCTAAATATATAGGACTCACCCTCACTAAATCCCATGGTATATGTTATTCTATGGACTCCAAGAAAGTACCCCTGGTTGGCCGAATTAAAGATGCTCAAGTGGTCCTGGTAGTGCACCCTGAGAAGAATATGTTGCTAACAATCCTTGTTACTGATATACCTGCTAGTTACGGTTTACTATTAAGTAGGAGTTTCTGCAGAGACCTTGGAGGGGAGATAAAGTTGGATTGGTCTCAATCTTTAATCCCAGTGGGCAATAAAAAGATTAAATTGGTGTCGGAGGATAAAGCCAAGTTTACAGTGTTGAAATCTAATGACCCTAAAGCCCAAATTTTGTATCAAGAATTGGAATTTGGTAACTATATGTTGTTTACTGATGATCACAAGGAGGAAATAGAACCTGGAGAAGAGGAAAAGTAGTTTTCTGTTGAAGAAATGCCACCACAGATTTGGACTCTTGAATTTGATGGTAGTTGCACATCGTCAAGATCTAGTGCAGGTGTGGTCTTGATATCACCAGATGGAGTATGTGAGACTATGGCTTATAAATTGGATTTTGGGAACACCAACAATAATGTAGATTATGAATTCCTCCTATTAGGGATTATTGTTGCAAAGGAAAAGGGTGTGAAGATCTTGAGAGCTCATGGTGATGCTGAGCTTATCATGCGTCAAGTCAAGAATCAATACTCTGTAAAAAATCACAGATTAAAAAATTACAGAAACAGGGTATGGGACAAAATAGAGGCACTGGATGCATTCTTTATTGAATCTGTGCTGGGAGAATTAAATTCCAAAGCAGAATCCTTGGCTATGTTAGCTTCACTACTCCTCCCTCAGCCAAAATTCAAAGATAAGAAGTACCAAGTGGAGATTGTATATCGACCATCTATTCCTGATAATATAGAAGATTGGAAAGTGTTCGAAGATGATCAAAATCTCCTTCTCTTTCTGGAGAGCGGTGGTGACTTCAAAAAGATGTCCCTAACAAAACTGAAAGAGACTATCAAGACAAGCAAAAGAAGGATAATTCAGATGTCATCTAGTTACAAGGTAATATCATCCCTCCCCATTTGGTCACTCTTGAGAAGCTTTTCAATAGGCATGACACCTTTGTAAAGTAGAAAAGAATCGAAAGAGGTCCTACCACGGGTGAATATGAGGGAATGAACATCAGAACTGAGAAAGACCCCAAGATGATCAACATTGGGAAATGATGTACTGAAGAAGAAAGGAACAAGGCCAGGAAACTCTTCTTGGAATACCAAGATGTTTTTTACTCAAGTTATGAGGATTTGAAAATTTTTATGAATGGGAAATTCAAACACCAGATTCCCTTAAAACCCAAAGCTACTTCGTTCAGGAAAAAGCAAAGGAACTACAATCCCAAAGTTGCAGATGCAATATTTAGGGAAGTTGATAAAATTCTCAATGCAAGGATCATATACCCCATCCATCATTCTACCTGGGTGGCAAACATAGTATCTGTGAGGAAGAAGAATGGAGAAATAAGAATCTGTGTAGACTTTAGAAACCTTAATCAATCTTCTTTGAAATAAAATTATGCTCTTCCCAACATGGATCATCTCTTGAAAATCATGGCTAGAGTTGAAATGATGTCTATGTTAGATGGCTTCTTTGGGTATAATCAGATAGAAGTTGAGAAGGCAGACCAGCATAAAATGCCCTTCACTACTCCATGGGGCACCTTCGCATATCACAGAATACCATTCAGATTAATCAATGTCAGGGCTACCTTTTAGAGAGGCATGGACCTTTCTTTCAGTGATATGAAGAAAAAAATCATTGGTATGTATCTGGACAATCTTACTATATTCTCTAGGAAAAGAGTAGATCACATAAATGACTTAAGGAGAGTATTGCAAAGCTATCGGGAAGACAAGATTTCATTGAATCCTAAGAAGTCAATTTTTTGTGTGACTGAGGGGAAATTTTTGGGTCACATTGTCTCACAAGAAGGCATAAGGATTGACCCATAAAGAGTGAGAGTCATCCAACAATTGAGTTTACCTATGAACAAAACTAGAGTGAAATCATTTTTTGGTCAGGTAAACTTTCTCAGGAGATTCATTCCAGATTTCTCTAAGATTACCAAATGCATAGTTGACATGATGAAAGGAAATGTGATTTTCAAGTGGAATGACTCTGGTAAACAAGCTTTCAAAAGCATAAAGAATGCCATAGCCAATGCTCTCATGTTATGTCACCCAGATTATAAGAAATATTTCATAATCTATTGTTACTCTTCTGAACATACTCTATTAGCCATTCTCATGCAGGAGAATGAAGAAGGAATTCAAGCTCCCATTGCCTTTATGAGCACACCTCTAAAAAATCATGAGTTGAGATACACCCAGACGAAAAAGCACACTTTCGCAGTTGTAAAAGCTTTAAAGAATTTTAGATTCTACATTCTGCACTCACTCTCTTGTGTATGTGCCTGATATTGCAGTGAAAAGCATCTTGACTCAACAGGATGTAGGATGTAACAACAGAGGATCATGGGTAGCTAAAACCCAATAATATGACATAGAGATCAAGCCCACCAAGCTAGTGAGGGGAAATGAATTGTGCAAGGTAATGGTAGAAAATCAAACAGACGAAAACCCAAAAGTTGTGCACTTAGTTTTGGCAGTAAGTATGCAAGACCCTTGGTTTGAAAATATCATGTATTTCCTAACATATGGTGAATTCCCTAAAGGGTTAACTCTAAAGAAAAGAAGGGACCTGAAACTAAAAGTGATGCAGCAGTGGTCAGCGGAAGCCTCCCCAACAATGAGAAATTTGGTGAAGATTGAACTCCTTAACACCCAATGTGCAAGGTCTAGTGTTGATATACTTATCACAAGTATCAAATGGGACTTAGTGAAGGTTATCACAACCTTAAAAAACAATGGAACCTAATCACTAGGTCTACCTTAGTCCCAAACACCAACAATCAACAAATTACTAAGAGGTATCTTCAAGGAAAAGGTTACTTAAACCCCAAGAAGTGGGTACCAAGACCAGGGGTGGCTAATGAACAAGGTCTTGGCCTATTTAGGTCTCATTTTATTAGTTCCAATGGTTCTTTCATCATTGAACCACACACAAGGTTATGTTGCTGCACAAACCTAGAAATCTGCTTGTAGCCCTTTGTAGGAGGAAATTTGGGCATAAGACAAAATACTTCCAAATGAGGGAATAGTTTGGTCAGAGATTTTGATACCCTATCATGGTTTAAAAAACATGTCTTAACACCAAGGACTGGATTGGAGTGATGACTTCTGCTGTTGCAACATTTAGACCAGACCAATAGGCCTAATTAGGGCTCTAGTTACACTAACAGTACCCTTTCCCCTATATCAAAGCACAAATTGAGAATGGAGGCATGTTAGGGCATGTGAAACAACCCCAAATCCACAATTTTAGACTTTGGTGAATCTCCAACCAAGTTTTAGGATGACTGTCCTAATTTGCTGTGAGGTGCATGTATGGAGCCATACACCTAGGGCTTTGTGGCATTTTCAACCCCCTACAAATCCACTCTCCAAACCTGCATAATATGAAAGAGCATTGAATTTACTTGTATTCCACCAAGGGGCATCAATTTCCCATGGTGGAATGTGCCTAAACAATCAGACCCTATCACAATTCTTGATTTTAAGCCAAAAACTAGACACAGTCACTAAAAACCTGATATCTTTCAAACCAAGGCTAATCAACCTATGAGACCAAGTGCATATGAAAGGTGATTCAAAGCTTCAAACTTTGGATTCACTGGTTCATTTCCTGGTACCTATACCTATCCGTACAACATTCTGAAACATGAAATTTGCAGAGAAAGTCGGTTATTTTATTGATTTAAATGCCAAATTACATGTTCTATCCTATCACCCGCCTGTGAGGGATTATATAGGATTCTCCCAATGGTTACATGTGATTTTTAAACTAATTATCCATTTGGGAGGGTTGTTACAAGTTTTTGACAACATTAGAAAGTTGCTTGAAAGTTGTTGACAACTTTTAAGCAACTTTTGGCAATTTT
>MU228159.1:285305-302649 GCA_018584345.1 Thuja plicata | reverse complement strand
AAGCAACTTTTGGCAATTTTGCTATATTGCAAATCTAGTGACCAGAATTGGTCTTATCCTTAATTTGATGATCCCTAATGGATCCAAATAGAGAAAAAATAAAAAATACCTAAGCCTAGGGTATTGGCTCATAACTGACCAATAGTTAGACTAAGGGCTCATAAAATGCCAACTTGGGACTATGGTCTTACAATGAGATCCCAATACTAATTCCTGTCCTAAGCATGACTAGAGTTCTCAAGGGTCTTAGTTTGAAACCTTAGACTTCATGAGAATGTCTGGTGAATCTAGAGTAGGAGTGGGTGCTCCTGCACCAAAAAGATTCTAAATATGTAATCTGGGAGGATAGATTGTATAAAAGATCTATAGATGGAACTTTCCTCTTGTGTGTCGACAGACAACAACAGGAGAAGTTGTTAAAGGTGTTTAATGATGAAGCTTGAGGGGGACACTTCTCCTCATCATTCATTGCATTCAATATTTGAAGACAGTGTAATTACTGACCAGGAATGTTTAGAGATGCATACCATTGGGTCGCAAAGTGTGAGAAATGCAAAATGTTTACCGAAAAGCCATAATTGGCAGCACTACCTCTGAAACCAGTGATAATTGAAGGTCCTTTTCAGCAATGGGGTCTTGATTTTATTGGTCCTATAAACCCCACATCCAGTGTAGGTCATACCTACATAATCACTATGGCTGATTACTTCATGAAATGGGTGGAGGAAAAAGTAACCAAGAGAACTACTTTGGAAGTAGTATGTGAGTTTATCAAAGAAAACATTCTAGTAAGATTCGGTGTGCCTATTAAGTTAGTTATGGATAATGCCGCATACTTTTCTTCTCAAGAAATTATAGAATTTTTCTTTGAGTATGGCATCATGATCAGTCACTCATCTAATTATTTCCCTCAAGGGAAAGGTCAAGTTGAATCTAGCAATAAAAATTTGGTAAACATCATGAAAAAGGTTGTGGCAGACAACCAGAAAAATTGGCATAAGAAGATCTATGAAGCCCTCTGGGTGGATAGAGTGACTCCCAAAAGAGCCATTGGTGTATCTCCTTTTGAGCTTGTTTACAGGGTAGAAGCTAGTCTTCCATTACCATTTGAGTTAGTGACTTGAAAACTGAGAACAGCAGTAGAGAATGGCATCTACGAAGATGGTTTAGAAAAAAGGATTATGTACCTGAACAAACTAGAAGAAGAAAGGGAGAAAATGGTTGATCACATCAAACAGCACCAGATGCATGTAAAGAACTTGTTTGAAAAAAAGAGAAGACCTCAGAAATTTATGGAGGGAGACATGGTGTTGTTATGGGACAAGCACAGAGTACCCAAAGGCATGCATGGGAAATTTGAAACTTTATGGAAAGGACCTTTTAAGATCCATCAGGCGTTTGATAAAAATTCCTTTAAACTAACTTATCTAGATGGTGAAGCACTACCCCTAACGTATAATGGTCAAGATTTAAAGCTCTATCATATCTGAATTTAAAACAGGTAACCCCTATATTGTACTATAGTTATGTTTAGTCCATGTTCTTGTTTTCCTAGTTAGGTTTCCTTTCTTCTTTCATTTCTATGTCTTGCTTTAGTTTTGTTGTGAGGCACCTTTTATTGAGATTTGAAAAACTAGAGACTTCAGTTCCTTGCTTGGACATGTGAATGTCCAAGTCCCTAGACATATCCAGTTGTTGCCCCACATTTGGTCTGCACACCTTTAGACAAAAGTGAATGTTGAGTGTGTAGTAGTGGTCTTGAATGATTCATGTGAGTCCTGAGTCTAAGTCTAGCTATCCCCTTAAGCTAGGAGACCTTTATTGGATTTCCCAAATTTGACTTCTCTTTTGTGAGCTGGAGGGAATCTGTATTTGAGATCATGTTTTCATTGGGTAGGTTGAGTTCCCAATCTGGTAAAGGCCACAGTTCTAAGAATTCTAATATCAGTTTTATATGTAGTTGAAGTACTTAGCCATAATTCTTCATATTTTAGCATTGGCGGGAAATTAATTTCGAGCTTCGCCACGGTGGAAAATCACCTGCAGAGTGTGTTTTCCGCACTTAATAGACCTAAGGGTATCAGATGTCAATGAAGGTAGAAAATGAGAAATTTGGGAATAAGAGAGCTTTGGGCATTCAGATCAAACCTATTTCAAGCAAAGGAAATGATCGAGTGAGGAAACATTTAAGGTGTAAGCTTATAGGTGGAAAAGCATAAAATGGTATCTCATAAGGAATCCAAGATATGAAGCAGGCCGATGAAATCAACACGTCATTTTGGCACCCCGACAGGCCAAATTTCTCCTTCAGCATATTTTTGAATAGAGAGAACTCCAAAAGAATTTCTCTGCCCAAAGGAGAAGTGGAAAAGTAATTTTCCACTACCTCAAGAAAGTTACCGTTGTGGTTACTAAAGTGAAAAGACATTTCTTAACGTCCCGTAAGATAAAGGTAATTAATTCAAATAAAGTTGTTTTACTTCATAACAGACTGTTTCATTAATGTTGGGGTCTTTTCATTTGTGTGGCATGGGAAGTCGGCCATTAAATGGTAAGAATTCAAAAGTTATAAGATCAGTTGAAGGTTTCCAACAGAAGCTACCATTGGTTTAACAAATTGTTTGAATTCGAAGCCTTTGATACTGGCTGTTCTTTGCCCCTGCATTCTTGAAAAGATATTCTTCATTCCCAAATCAAATTGTTTGAAGTATGCCTTCCAAATTTATGGGATTTGATGAAATGAACAATATTACCTCTGAATGGCATAAGATCTTGGATACATCTCTGAAGTTCTTTGATATGTAGAGCTTTCAAAGCAGGATAAAAGCTGACAAGATGCATCCCATCACTGAGAAACTGAAAAAGAGTGAATTAGTTGAAGTCGTAGGTTTTCTCATGGTTTTTCAAGCCCTAGAATTGATCCAGGAATGCATAGCTCGATACAACCTAGATACCAAGAAAATCCTCTTTCCTAATGATATAGTGTTGCTATCTATCGATACAGAATCGGTCCAGAACTTGCAGCGCATCCCAGAGAAAGCTGAGTATTGATAAATGAAATATAGTCAAGAGGTGAGTGAATATACAGCCAAGAAGTCAGTTTGGAAGAAGGAGATAATGAAGGCATGGTTTCAAGAGCCTAAGAGCACCAAAGGGAAGCTGCCAAAAACACTATACGGCACTAATCTGAAGCCAGAGATCATATACATCCTAGTGCTACTCCATAGGATTAGATGTGAGAGTGAGGTGCTCAATTTTGCTGACCATCACTTCTTTCTGGTCCAGGTAATCTATTCCCAACATCACTTCATTGATTGGGCCCTTATGGTAAGTGAGAATCTCTCGGAAGCCCTAGATAGAGCTAAGCGCCAGAATGAATTTTATATGTCTTCAGTCCTTTTATATATTCTGGCTACAATCCAAATTTGGCCAGGGCTTCCTAGAATAGAGGATTTTCTTGATGATGTTAAGAGTTATGAATTTTTCCCCTCTTTGCAATTGCACAACAGTTATGCTGAATATCTTTGGGTTAATGATGCATTTACAATGAGATTGTGTAGGGAGCTACAAGGATGTCCAAAAAGGAGATTCTCTCCCAAAGCCATGGTTTTTATCAGCAAGTTTGGATGTTATTTCATTCAATTTGGGGATTTCTCATAGATTCATCTTGTAAGATTCGACGACTTCCCTTTGAAGCTACCCAGATATCCTACGGATATGATCATGTTGGTAGAGGTGATGAGACAAGAACTGCAACTAAATTTGATCTATGCTGATGCCAGGAAGAAAGGCTACAACTTCCCTATGACTATCAGAGCCTACAGTTGTGCATCCTGGTCTGAGGCAAAGAATGTTTTAAAGTCATTCTCAAATAGGTTTTCATTGGAAACCTATGATGTTTTGAGGCCACAATATGATCCAGTTAATTATGCTCATGATTACCTGCAAATGAGCCAAGCTATCCACCATGTAGATTAAATTGAAGACAATTGGGCCAATTGTAGAGATGACCTGGAGAGAAGAGATAGATTTTATGCCAGACTAACCATTAAACAAATCAAAAAGTTCAAGGTCAATCTTGCAGTTGAGGGGCTAGAAGATGATAGCCTACACATGTATGATAATACATATCTTGATAATATCAAACCCCTCTCCATCAGCTCCGAGCCCATGTTGGAGCAAACCATCAATGATTTGCAGACTTTAATGAGTGGGATATACAAAAGAATGAAGCAGTGGGTTGAATGGACTGCAGAAAGACGGAAGAAGTCGGAAAGGAAGCCTCCTACTCAAAGGACCCTAGCAAATGACACTTCCAACATTGCAACGACTTCCTTGGTGATACTACCAACTATGACCAAAAGTTCATCTCAGCCAGCCGGGGGAGGCAATGAAGCTCCCAAAAAAGAAGTTCAGCCATAGAAGACTTGTGGAGAAGGCCCGCTTCTAGATATTGGGTGGACAAAGGAACCTACCAAAGATGCAGAACCAAAGCAACCAGCTAAAGCAGTCACTGTAGATGTACCGGTTGGTACTTCAACCCAAGACTCTCCAAGGCAACGATCCCTTGTCATAGTAGAAGTGGGTGAAGATACTCCTTCAACCACAGAATCAGAAGAAGAGGCTAGGAAAAAGAAGAAGGTGGCTGTAGTAGCCAAATAGGTGTCCTCTTCTCCTACTTCGGTAAGTCCATTTGCTTCAAGGCCAAAGTCTACTCCTCCAGTCATTAGGAAACTATTTATAAAGGATTTTATCTTTGCTACTAAGGTCACCAGTGTCGAATCATGGATAAAGAACACTCTAGAGCACAAAAGAAAGAGAATGGAAGAAGGATCTCCCAGCAAAGATACTTTAGCTCGAGCCATGCAACCCGACGTCGCTGCAGTAAAGACTAAGAAAGTGAAGACACTGTCCACATTGGGTAGAGACCTAGAGACTAGGCATTTCACTATGGAGGTAGAAAATCCAATGAAGGAGGGCCATTTTTAAGATTTAACCCCTTCAGATTTTGAGCTACACTCATTTTACATGGGCTTAGCCCAACATGATACCAAAGTGGATTGGTGGAAATCCACTAATGTAGTAATTGAAGAAGAGTTGGAAGAGCTTAAAATGATGAAGGTACAACTTAAGGCCGAGGTTAGTGAACTAACTAATTTCATCCGGTAATTGGTTACTCCAGTTGCTAGTATCACCAGTACTCAGACCACATTCAATCCCAACGTCGCGGAGAATCAAGTCATAATAGCCAAGTTGTCAGAGTATAGGCACTTTGTGCAGATTGGCAAGGGATGGGTTGAGAGACTCAAATCTGAGGGATTGGCAGTTGTCGAGCAACTGGGTAATGCTCTCTTGAGATTGGATATGGAAAGGAACAACATTGAGAAGAATCTGCAGACTCTCGCATCTAAGAGAGTGAAGTGTCAAGAGTGTATAGTGACACTTCACATGGCAGTAAAAATGAATACCAAAGAGGTATTGAAAGCCAAGATTCTACAAAAGGGAGAAGAACCTCTAATCGAGTGGCTTCAAAGCCTAGAGTTCAAAATTGAGATGATCATCCAGGTTGAGACAGGGTTGCAGCAAGTAGATGTTAAGGTCAAAGAAGAATAGAACAAAGACTTTAAGATTCTTCAAGTTTTGCACACAGAATCATAGACGAGTGGGCAAGGAAAAGAAATGATAGGATTAGCCAATATGCAGAAATCATTTTCTGATTATGTGCACAAGCTGTCAGAGCAATCTTCCACCCATTTGGACAAAGTGCCAAAACTCCAGCAGTTGAGTGGATGCATTTATAAAGCCATGGAAGAATTGAAGGACCGAACATATGTAATTAAGAGCCTGGCTAAAGAGCATTCCAGGTGGCTCATCCGATATACCAACGTCCATGTCAATAGACATGAGGAGCTCATCAGAGTTATCACAGTTGTCACTGCCTATAGGGCTAAATTAGGCAAAGGGAATGAAACTAAAGCATGAATAGATTCTCTCTTTGTACCCAATTTTGATTGATATTGTAATAGATAGACCTTTGGTTATCATTTCTGGTTGGGGAAGTTGAACCGTTTCAGTTACCCCCCTCCCCCCCCATTTTTTTTTGTAACGACCCAATCTGGGACTCTATATGTATTATTTCCAAAATCAATACAAAGGTCGGCTAAATTTTGGTGTAAAAGATAGCATTTTTGCTGAAGTCAATTGTGTGTCTGAATACCATTTCTTTAACTATTCCATTTATCTTTCTATTGAATTCGAATGTTTCTTTGAAGTTAGATTTACAATCCGTATTCAAACAAGGTTTTTGTATTATGATTTGATACAGTTAATTTAGGGGAAGATATGTTGTTATCCTGAGTTGGGAAACTTTTCTGTGATATAGATTGATTCATTTTCATCTTATTATTAATCTTTAGTCTTGCATCTGCATTCTTAGTAGAAGTTCATGCATTACCGATATTGGGGTTTAATCTGATTGATGAAATCTCAGAATCGGTTAGATTTAGAGTTGAATTTATCCTGTGTGAGTTATTCCTTGTCTAGGTTTAGCTTGGTTTACCTCTTTTGTTCTTGGGTCAAGAACATACCCTTGTTAGATTAGGAAAGATCAAGATTCACTAAAAATCATTCATACAAGGGAGTTGTACCTTTAAATTTAGAGGGAAATTAGTTTTCTCAATAACAATTTTCCAACTGTTGTATTCAATTGTTCTTAAGCATTTTGGGTATTTTAGAGTTAAATTCAAAAGAATAATCTATTTACCAACACTGTTTTCATTTGAATCCTCTTTTATCTGAACCACAAGATCTTATCTTTGATTTTTGGAAAGCTCAAGTTGTTCTTTGAGTTTCTTTATAAATTTCTCAGTTCTTCACATGTTGAATCTCAACTCTCTATTTTATGCTTTTGCTTTATCAAGTTCTTCAAGTGCAACATCAAAGTTTTCTTGCAAACTATCCAAATCCATTCTGATCTCCCTCAAGTTGTTAGACTTTCTCTCCAAGGGCCAAAATCTCTAATACCAATTATTAGGATTGGATAATACTGAGAGGGGGGATGAATCAGTATTATAGCACTTAATTAAATACTAACCATAAACTTGTAGTAAAGAAAATAACATAATCAAATGACACAGTACTCATAACACCATATTTTGTTTTCAAGGAAACCCTGGCCAAGGGAAAACCCTGGTGGGGATGGTACCCACAAGCATGTACTAAAGTATAATGTCCCTGTTAGGAGACCTAGCCCTATTAGGAGCTGAATATTACATAGCACATTTCCTTGTTAAAGGAATTACAACCCTATTAAAGGTTCACAACACCCTGTTAGGGGCCAATTGAGCTTACAACTCTTACAAGATAATTCAAGTTACAAAGTGTTCTTAGTCATGAACAAAACAAGCAACACTGGTGCTTAGATAGTTCCTTTATATTTCTTCAATGATGTTTGTCATTCTCTTCTCTATTATTCACTCAATCATTTATCCAACTCACCACAATTATCAACCAACCAACATCTATCTTTATCAAAAATATCTTACATATATATCTCACAACTTTAAAAAGTCGGCTCTCAATATGAATATTACAAATATTACAAAGTTGGCCTTCAATACAAATTACATTTAATATAGTAGATATCAAATTCATATTCGGTGCTCTTGCATAGTCAATGTGGAGGTATAAATACAACTTTGATTGTCTGGAGTCCAATTCATACTCCCTCAATCTTTGCTACTGTCCAACTACTTTGTACCGTTGTTCTGTTGCACTCTGTCTATCTTTAATTCTTTCTAACTCATTGTAGACTTAACCAAAACCAAATAGATCTTAGGTGGAGGTCATGCATACCCCATACTGTCTTCCCCTAAGCTCACTTGCCCTAAATCATCGATCTCGATCTTTGACATCCAATACACTTTTTTATCTCTGCTTCTATACTTAGTCAATTTTTGAATCATCAAAACTTATATTTACAAGAATCGTTATGAAACCCAGATGTGTTTCCATAAATGACAACCAAAAATTGAATCACATTACACAAAATTGATCACTTGCCAACAAGTTTTTCTTTGTAGATTAGTTTCTTAAGTAATTCTACGTCAAGAAACCCTAAATATTTGTAACCTTTGTTGAGTTTTATTTATGTATATGTCTTTTATCTCATTGTTTTGCTTCCACATTGTTATCATTGTTGTTTGTAAACATTTAAAAAAAAATATTATGTTAACTTAGTTGCATGTTTAGGTTAGTTCTCTTGGGTTCCCTAGCGGGGCATTACAGATTGAGAAATATAGTTTTATTTCTTGCTTGTCCAAGAGACTAATCTCTTTCCTAAAAAGAATGTACCTCCACTTGTGCTCTTTCTGTCATCAACATTACCTGCCCAATCCGCATCTATGTAAAATTTTAGTTTAAAACTTCTCATTCTTCTTGCAATATAATCCATAGTCCTTTGTTCCCTTCAAATATATTAGAATCCTTTTTACTGCCATTAAGTGACTATCTTTAGGATTTACATAAAATATTGCAACAATCCCAACTACTAATTCAATATATGGCCTATCGTGGACAACATATTGTAGTTTTCCAATCATTGATCTATACAGGGTTTGATTCACTTCAGCTGTCTCATTAGTCTTTGATAGATTCTATCTAGTAGCCATAGGAGTACTTACAGGTTTGGAGTCCTCCGTGCCAAAAAAAATCACTATCTCCTTGATATACTTAGATTGAGTAATATAGATACCTTTCTTCATTTGATATACTTGCAAACCAACAAAGAATTTGATCTCTCCAAACATAGACATCTCAAATTCAGTTTGCATCTCTTTTGCAAATATTTGGCATAAAAAATCTTGTCCTCCGAATATGATATCATCAACAAATATTTTAGCTAATAATATCCCTTTAGATTTCTTAGACTTTAAGTATAGATTGTTATTGTCATTTGTCCTTGAAAATCCAATCTTGACTAAGTAATTTTGCAATCTCTCATACCATGCTCTAGGGGCTTTCTTCAATCCATATAACACTTTATGTAACTTGCAAATCATATTATTCTTCCTTGAATCAACAATTCCTTCATCTTGTTCAATGTATACCTCTTCTTCTAGTAGTCAATTTAGAAATTCTTATTTGACATCTATTTGATATACTTTGAATCCTTTGTAAGCTGCATAAGCCAACAAAGTTCTAACTCCTTCCAATCTTTCAACTAGGGCAAACATCTCACCATAGTCAATGCCTTCTTCTTGTGCATAACCTTTGCATACCAGTCTGGCATAAGTTATTATAACCATGTTCATTCAGCTTATTTCTAAATACCCACTTTGTTCCAATAACATTCTTGTCCTTTGGTCTAGGTACTAGTGTCCAGGTTTTGTTCTTCTCAATTTGTTCAATTTCTTCATTCATGGCATGTATCCAATATTCATTTCCTAAAGCATCTTTCACTGACTTTGGCTCAAATTCACACAATAAACATGTCTAATTTTTCAATTTGCTTCTTGTCATGACCTCTAAATCTTTATCTCCAATAATTTGATCAGGTTTATGATGTCTTCTTACATATTTTGCTAGTGTAGGCTCTGGTCTCCTTTTCTCTTGTTGTTCATCCTTTGATTCATCATCAAATTTAATTTCGGGTTCATTTTGTTTTCTATTTCATTCTTAGATTGCTTGGCAATTCCCTCCTAATGCTTAGCAACGTCTTTTTGTAACTCAACATTTTCTTGATGTTGCTCGACAACATCATTTTGTTGTTTGGCAACTTTTTTTAGGTCCAAGCACACTGCTAAGCTCTCCTTCATTCATGTAAATGAAAGATCTATAATCTTCAGGTTCTTGCTTGCATCCCACTTTGAATTATTTTATTCATATTAATCAATTCTAACATTTTCACTTTCCACAACTTTGTTAGTGTTATAATTCAAACACTTATACACTTTGCTTTAAGTGGAATAACCTAGGAATATGCCTTCATTACTCTTAGCATCAAGTTTTCCATTTCTATTATCCTTCAGTATATAACATTTGCTCCCAAAAACTTTATAGTATTTTTCATTGGGTGCATAACCATACCATAACTCATAAGGTGTAATATCAGTACATTTCTTGACTTGTACTCAAGTCAAGGTATAAACTATTATACTTACAGCTTCTCTCCAGTACTTTTGTGCGACATTCTTTTCTATCATTGGTGTTCTAGCACAATCCATTATTTATCTATTCCTTCTCTCGGCTATGCCATTCTATGGGGGGTCCCTGGAGCATACATCTGTCTTTTAATTCCTCTATCATTGCAGAAGAATTTGAACTCATTAGATATAAACTCTCCTCCTCTGCTAGATCTCAGAGATCTCAAGCTCTTACCTATCTCTTTTTCAACTTTTTCCAAATACCACTTAAACAACTGAAAAGCATTAGATTTTTCTTTGAGAAACATTACAGTCATCATTCTAGAGTAATCATCAACAAACAATATGAAATATTTTTCACCTCATTATCTTTTTACACCAATAGGTCCACAAAGGTCAGTATGAACCCATTCCAGAACATTATCTGAAGTATAGGGTTTTCTCTAAAAACTAGACTTTGTCATTTTCCCAACTGACATTGCTTACACATAACATTATTAGTTTTATTCAATCTTGATAACCCTCTTTCTCTTTTCATCTTACTAATGTTTACCAAATTGTCAAATTTCACATGACATGACCTCTTATGTTATAGCCATATATCATCATATTGTGCAAACAAACATGTATCATCAGATAAATCTAGATAGAATAAATTACGTCTTGTTTGTTCACCACTTGCAATCAGTTCACTAGTAGCATCAAATATCTTTGCTTTTCTATGATGGAACGCAACTCGATATCCAGAAGTATACAACTAAGCAACACTAAACAAATTATGAGGACAAAAACAATGAGCGGGAGTTGTGGGAGAAAAGTGCTTTCAAAATCTAGGGTTTCTGGGAGAGCTAGAGGAGCTTCGGTGACTAATTTGAGAGGGGAAAGTGATGACAATGAGGCAGATGACCTATGGCTTCCTCTCTCTTTCCTTGTAGTGGGTTGTGTCTCTTTCCCCTGCCTCCTACGAGCATGTTCGGTCTTGTTGTTCCTAGACCATGTCATTTTTGGGTAGGGTCTGGTCTGTGGTCTTTCCTAGCGGGTGATTCCTTGCCTATGGCTGTTGGTGGTTTGCTGGGAGCCATCTTCCTTTCTTTCATCTTCTGGGGCTTGGTGTTCACTATTTTTCTTTCATTTTTGGGCTCCAGTAAGCAGAGTGTTCATGGATGTTATTTCCTTCCTTGGGGCGTGGCCTCAAGCAATTTTTCTTATACTTTGGGAATTGGTTCTTCTTCGCCCAGTTTTTCTGCTGTTGATCCCTACCCTTCTGTGGATTGGGTTTGTTCTGGAGAGACTTTGAAGCATCTTTGGTGGACATTTGGTATGCCCCTATGTTTTTCTGATAAATTTTTAGTGGTGCTACCACTAAGAGGGCCTATTTCGATGGGTGTCTTCTCTAGTCACTCCTGATTGTTCCCCCTTCCTTGGGGCTTTCGGTTGGAGTTTTTTATATTTTTATGTGAGAACCAAGGCAGTCTTCTTAAGTTTTTGACTAGGGACTTTTTTGGCTCATATGGTGTTCTGATATTAAGTGGCCTTTCTTTTGGAGTGGGGTGCAGATTCATGGAGAATGGGTTTAGACCTAATGGTAGCTATGCTAAGCCATATGGAATGACTGGGGGTAAATATTTATGTTCTATTAGGTCTATGACCTATGTTCTTGTTTCACCCTTATTCATGGAAGATTTCTTTTACAGGGTGGTTGGACAGGATGTCTCCCTGCTGGGACTCTTACTCTTTTGTCATATTCTTCCTACCCATATTTCTATAGAGATGGAGTACACCCCTATTGAGGTGGGTTTTTTTTTTTTTAAATTGGTTGTGGAGTTTCTTTGTGCTCCTGCTCCCTTCACCCTTCACTCCTATTGAGGTGGATGTCACACAACCTATGGAGGTGGTCTGTGTTTGCTAGATGGATTTCTATGGTGGGCGCATGTGGTCTCCTCTTACCAATAGCTACACATTGGCTGGTTGGATCCGGCTGGGTGATGGGCTCTCTCTTGATGAGGTGCCCATGTGTTTTGGCATTAGACTTGATCCTAAAGCAGTGGATGAGGGATTTTTCCCTCTTTTAGGTTATTTGGGTGTTTTTTTCTTGCTGGTCTCTGGTAGGAGTTCGCAGATGGATGCTAAAAATTTTCAAAGGCCCATGCTGGATGCTGCGAGTTTTTTATTAAGGTTATTGAAAGGTTTTGGGGCTAGTTATGTTCTTGAGGTTTCTGGGTTCCAAGTCAAAAACCTAGTTATAAATTTGGGGATCTTTCAAACCCATGTTAATCCTTCCTAATGTAAGGTCTCAGTCTTTCTTGTTTTTTTCCAGAAGCTGGGTTGTTTAGTGTTATATTTTTGTTAGTTGTGTTTTGTGTGCTGGTTGGGGGCTACTGGTTTTTAAATGTCTTTCCTTTAGCAGCATTTTTCTTTTGTGGGGTTTTAGATTCCCTCTAAAATCTGCTTGTACAGGGTTTCGGGGCCCCTTCAAAACCTACTTTTACCTTATTCAAAAACACTCAACAAATTATAGTTTAGTCCTTCAACCCAATAGGCATTGTCACATGTAATCTTATCAATCAATTTCATTGACCCTTTTCCTCTCACAGGACATGGTTTGTCATTCCCAAACTTGACACTACCATATTTGCAATAGTTTAAGGTTTTAAATTAACTTTTGTCACCAATCATGTGATGTGAGAAACCAATATCAATTATCTATCTATCACCTTTACTCATATATATAAAAAAGTGTAGTTTTCTCATCTTCATCAGAATCATCTTTCATAGCAACATAAACAACTTCTATATCATTGTCATCAGATTTATCAGATTCACTATCAGTTTATTCTTCAGCAATATAGAAGGATTTCTTACCTTTGTCTTTATAGTCCTTATACCTTCTGAAATATTTGGCATCCCTTTTGTCTTTATACTTTCTTTATCTTCTCTCATCCTTGTCATTCCTGTCAGGACATCTTGTAGCAATATGACCAACTTTGTTACATGAAAAATAGATTATAGGAAGTTTACCTTTGAATTTTCCTCTTCCTCTTGGTAGTCTTCTAGCCATAAGTGCTTCAAGTTCATCAAGATATTCATCAGAGGTGTCACTCTCACTATTCACATGTCTTTTGTTTCCCTTCTTTGATTTATGAAGATTCAATTATGATTTGAATGCAGAATCAACATGGTGAGGAGTGAAATTATCAAAATTTGACATTTCAAAAGCAGTAAGTCTACCAACTAGACCTTTCATAGTTATGTTGTTACTAGGAGTACATCTCAGTTCTTGTATAGCAGATACTCTAATAGAATATATATGAAGTAAGGTTCTTAGTACCTTGCTAATAACAATATCATTACTAATAGTTTGATTTTCTCCTCTAATAGCATTTACAACCTCCTTAACTCGGCTACAATACTAAACGACAGTTTCACCATCTTGCATTCTCATCTCATAAAACTTACCTCTTAAGCTTTTATATTAGTCTCTTAGTACATTTGTATCACCTCCATAGATAGTTTCTAGTGTATCCCACATTTCTTATGCAGTTTTGCAATATTTTATGTCTTCAAATTTAGGATAGCTTAGGACTTATGCAATCTCCAACATTGCTTGGTTGTGTTCTTGTTTTTCTTTCATTTGTTGAGCTGTCATAACAGTAGGTATTGTTATGTAATCATTTTCCACTTAGTATTTTGTAGAATCTCCAATTCCAACTAGGTGTAACTTCATCAAACTCTATCATGCAGGAAAATTCTCCGTGTTCAGCCTTGGTACCTCCTTTTTATACATTTTGATCTTTAGCTTCAAGTACCTTTAAACTTTTCTCTACAAGCACCACTAGCTCTGATAGAAATTGTTAGAATGATTTAGAATAACTGAGAGTGGGGTGAATTAGTTATCCAAGGTGCAGATGTACCGATTAAACTTTCAAACACTTCAACCAACTCAGATCCACTCAGTCTCTATAGCATATAATAAATAATATAAAATTATAGTTTACTGCCCTACTGTAATCAACTTGCAGAATATAAATCTCTTAACAGTACAACACATCAAATAACATTCACACAAGTATGACACCATGATTTAACGTGGAAACCCAATATGGGAAAAACCTCTAGTAACATGCTACCAATTTTTCACTCTTCTGAAGTGAGCTCTATGAAAAGCCAACCTGGTTAAAGGTTACAATACACACTTTTAAATGTTACTTGATTAAAGGATTTAATCACTCTGTTAGAAGTGAGCCTTGTTAAATGGCTTAAACCATTCCATTAGAATGTCACCTGATTAAAGGATTTAACAATATGACTGTTAGGTCAACCTTGTTTAAAAGGATTTTGAAACTGATACAATGGTTAGAAAGTAATAGCAAATTATGATCTAAAACATGCAACTCACTTTGAAAATACAGATCCAATTGTAGCTCAAATTCTAATTCAATGAATGGCCTTCATTTTCATCTCTATCACTTAGATTTTCTTTGAAATCCTTCAAGAAATCACCATTGTGCAGTCTTGTACCGCTCTCTTCAGCCTTCTCTTCCTTCTGCTTAGATTTTTCCAATCAATTGAATTAACTATATACCACATGCACATATCCTGCAATTAGGTTAATCTTATACATCTCTGAGAAGGTAGCTTGATCTATTGCCTCTTAATCATCACCGTAGATCTTAGGGTTAGGTCAGATCCAACGAATCCTTCCAATATTTTGTTTCCATCTACATTGTAGAATACATCCTAAAACTCCTTCTTGAATCCATACATAAAATTGTTAAACATATATTAAATGCTCATTTAATTCTCCACAACAATCATCCTCATCTTAAATATGCTTCACATATCCTAAGAAAATCAACTATGTCGGCTAGGATCTCAAATCTCTCTCAAACTGTCATAATAGTGAAACTCAGTCAATACTATGTTTTGTCACTCGGTCATCACTAGATAACTCGGTAATTCTCTGACACTTGGAAAATTTTGATGCTCGATCGACACCAAATTTTCTCAGCATATACTGGCGCTCGGTCGACACTCGCATCACTTGGCACAAACTTAAGTTTCTTAATCTTATGCTCTGTTACTCGGTCAAGACTAATCTTATAGTCATCCAAACTTCACTTAGACTTAAGATGAACAATATATTACCTTGTCAAGGTGCGATCTCATCAAGTACCCATTGTAGTTTCACATAACTCAACCATTTCACTTGGTCTTCTTGTTATCTCTTCTTTTCAAATCTTCTCCATCAATCAATTGATATGGCACTTTACAAGATAGCAATTGTCTTACCTATTAAGGTTTGACATCAATGACAATATAACAATTGTCTCAATTGTAGTTTCCAACATTTTTGTCGTTCCCATTCTACAGAAATGAAATGCTAGGCTTTTTAGTGTGAAACCGATGATACTTCAACTTTTCACACCTCGAAGTCAGAGCCTTCTCTGTCATATTTTTTTTACTAACCAAACTATATTTACAATACAGACCTTCTATTTTTATAGGAATAACCTCTTCCACTTTGATTAAATAAATGATTGGTTTTCTATTACAATCTGTCAACTTGTCAAAAAATCTAGCATGATTTTATTGTTAGTTCATAGTATGGGAAAGTGTATGTATCTCATTAAATTTTATAAGAATGTTTTCCAGCTATTGATAAAAAGGTCATCATTATGAGTGGTGACAATAAAGGTTATGATTATATCAACTAAAAAACTGATGACCATGTAACACCTTTTTGAATTGGACCATTAGTCATGGAATCCTCGTGAGAAATAATATTTTAGGAAAATACCATTGGTGACCACATTAAATGGTAGAAGAAACCACAAGACACGTTTTGTTTTTGTGGGCATTGTGGACGAGAAGACTCAAGTAGAAATGCTAGAAGTTCCAACCTGAATTCAACACATGTAAGTTTAATCAGAGAATTTGAATTTTGAAGCAAGGAACATTTTGAAAAGGGACCCATGAGAATATGATGCATTTGTGCTAACAATAATGAAGGTTGTGGGGCCAGAATTTGTAGATAGAACCTACAATATCTATTTTTGTGCATCATCCCGAGTCAGACAAGACAAAGGCACATTTATATATGAATAATGAAACATGCACAACATAACATGGACTCAACATATAGAAGAAATGAGATAAAAATAGAGGAATGTCACAATAGATTGATTCCTTTATCACCTTGTGCCAATAGAAAAACAAGGGTCATTGAAATAAATTTGAACAAAAGATATACAAATATGAACATTATGTAGAAACTGAGAAATACAGCTTCGACTTCCAAGACCAATCTGCATGCAAAATACCTGTTACAAAGAATGAAGCAAAAGATGGAAAAATCTGAAAACCCTTCTATGCTCAAAAAAGTGAGAGCTCAAATGTATCCAGAAAGTATGAAAGAAAAGATTACAAGCATTCAACCTTAAAGGTGAATGAAACCCTAAAAAAGAAAAAGGCAACCTAAGAGGAAGCTTAAGTGAAAAATAGAGGATGACTAACTTAATAATTAATATCAACATGATATAATTAATAAGTGAGGGAAAATATATACTCTAACACCCACCCTTAAGCGAAGCTCAAGAGGTAAGCTAACCTAGCATAGCTATGAAAGCAAGAAATGGGTCCCGGCAACAAGGCCTGATCAGGTATCCAATACAAGGAAATCTCTGTGAACTGGAGATAAAGGAGAAAACCCAGTGGGAAAAACTCCTCTCCAAAAAGAGATATAAAAGCAAGCAAAAGACAAAGAATGACTTCAAGAGACTCTCTCAAAGCCATGAGTACAATGCGTGCTGCCAACCCCCCCATGAGAGAGGGTCAAAGCTCAAAATCCCCCCAAAATGAAAGAACCCCTAGATCAATGAACAAACCACTATGACTCTAATGCAAAGGAGTGAAATACAGTGAGTAGTGAAGAGGTAATCTCGAAAGATGGTGTGTCACTGGAAGGCCAAGCTGATGCTCAAAGGAGTAGACACGAGGATCCTGAAATGGAATCCCCAATGCAAGTGGTATGATAGGTGCGCTGACACTATCATGAGAGAGGAGATGAGTGTCCTCTGTAGAATCCTCAACAACTGCACCTGGTGGCTCGATAAATGGAGCTAGAGGGTCTGGCAGAGGTGAAGAAGAGTCCTACTGAAGAGAAGAAACCTCAACAAGATGTGGTGTGGCAGTCACATCAGGAG
>MU228159.1:260795-284851 GCA_018584345.1 Thuja plicata | reverse complement strand
GACCCTGTCCAAAATCCTGTCCAGATGTCGAAGATGAGGCAGAAGACTGAAAAGAAGACCCCTATGAGGTGGAAGAGGATGGAGAGGAAATAGTGCTCTTCTGAAGGAGAGCTTGCAAATCTGCAATTTGTTTCTCATAGCCATCAAATCTCTTCTGAAAATAATGTGACTCATCATGGGGCCCCTTCTGACAATAGGAATAGGTAGGGTTCTCATTCTTCTGTTTCTCCTTCTTAGAAGAAGATGGTGGGCCAATAGAATGCTGAGAAGAGGAATCAAATATCTGCTTCAGCTTTGGCTTCTGTGTATCCTGAGATGACTTGGCAAGCAATGCCTGTGACTATGAACCTGTATGAGAATCCATCTAACTGAGCTTGGACTGCTCATGAGTTAACCTGTCATAGAAGGTCTCAAAAGAGGGCATAACATGATGTGCACCCAGTGCATCCATAGTGGAGTAGAAGGTAGAAGTGAAAATCTGATAAGGACAATGAAGCTTTGAGAGTATCAGGAAGATACACTCATCATCTGACTTCGTCTTTCTAGCAACCTGTAAAATAGATCGAAGAGACTTGAACTTCATCAGGAAGTCCTCAATGTTGGTGAATGATTCAGGTACCAAGGAGGTGAACTCTACATCTATCTGGAGGACCCTGAACTGATTCATTGTGCCAAACAAGGTGGAAAACTTGTCTCACATATCCCTGGGTGTGGTCAGACCATCCAGGTGGAACAACAACCCATCTAAAATGTTTAGGGAAATGAGGCCCATTGCCTCATCCATCCTATTCCTATGCATAACAGCCTCATAAGGCCTCGGTAGAATAGGTTGAGCCGCATCTAGGCAGGACCATAAACCTTGTGACATGAGGATTTTGGTCATTTGTGGCTTCCATGTGTGGTAGTTATGTGGAGTCAGAACGACAATGGACGTGTCCGACATTGAGAGAATAAGATGGAAGAAGAAGGGTCTCTCTAAATTGAAAATGCAGAAAGAAAAATGCACCCCCACACACACTATCAAGCTAACTCCCTTACACCACAAAATGAAGCAAAAAATACAAAGAACCAGTGAAAAACCTGAGTTTCAAAAGCAGAACAGGAGCAAAAAAGAAGGTGCATCTTTGACTGCAAAATCTGGCAATCAATTGGAAAAATTAGGAAATGAAACCTAGATGAGAGCGACAGGCTTGGAAAGAGATTTCTGACAATATATAGAAGTTGAAAATCTGAGTCCGTATAAGCCCTGTAGGGCCAAAAAGGCACAGGTACCCCCAAAAGACAAGCTCCCTAGAAAAACACAGTCCCGGGAAACAATTTGACGGTCGTATGGCCATCACGGGACTTTCGGCCGAGCAGAGGTGGCCGGTGGGCAACAACACCAGCGAAGGTGGCGGCTGGGCTAGGCGGCGGAGGCGGCCAGGCAAAGCAGCGGTGGCGGCCGGGCGGTGCAGCGATGGCGGTGGGTCCCGGTGGCGGCGCGGTGGCCGGAGGGTGGCGTGCGGGCCGGGGGCGGCGCGGTGGTGTTACTAGGGTGGTGCGGTGGTGACGCGCTCTGAAAACACCAAAAATCAATTAAAAAAACATTTTTTAATTATTTTTTTTATTTTTGCCTCGATTTTTGTGTCGTACAGCCCTAATAGGCCAAAAAATTCTCCAGAGATCACTGTGACCAAATATATCAAAATTTATATGTATTTTGACTCTCCCGGGCCTTTTGAGCATGATGGTGAAGTCCTTTTTGGCTTAAATGGCTCCAAAAAATGGCGCCTCCTTAGAAATGACAAAAAAAAACCCAGAGAGGCTGTGGCTATCGTCTTCAAATCACGGCTTCAAAAACCTTCAAACCAGGCAGCAACAAGGTGGCTCTGATACCATGTAGAAACTGAGAAATACAGCTTTGACTTCCAATACCAATCTGCATGCAAAATACCTGTTACAAAGAATGAAGCAAAAGACAAAAAAAGCTGAAAACCCTTATGTGCTCAAAAAAGTGAGAGCTCAAATGTATTCAGAAAGTATGAAAGAAAATATTACAAGCATTCAACCTTAAAGGTGAATGAAACCCTAAAAAAGGAAAAGGCAACCTAAGAGGAAGCTTAAGTGAAAAATAGAGTATGACTAACTTAATAATTAATATCAACATGATATAATTAATAAGTGAGGAAAACTATATACTCTAACACATTATTGGGGAAGCACATTACAATAGGAAAATAAAAAGGAACCCACCATATAAGAGGATCTGATTACTTGCATATCACTTATCCCCCATCTTGTTCTCTATTGTTTAAGGAAAGTGGGAAATACATAAGAGGAGAAATGAAAACCACGATAGATGCCACAATAGCTAGTTCCAAACAAGGGCCATGCTCTAAGGAAGAATCACATTGTTTTTCGCTAGGATCAAGAGATAGTTGTTTTCCAAATCTAGTTGGCAGATTATGATTAATATCAATAAGCTCATACATATTATCAAAATACTAGCATGAACATCATTTACAAAAAAACATTGAAAAAAACATCAAGAGTATCTTCTTCATCAAAATGAATCAAAATAGGATCTCTAGTCCAAATAGAATAATCATGTTTGTTAAATTTCATCTTTTTAAGATTAACTTCCTCCCTTGAGCTATGTATAGGTTGATCAAAGAGAATCAAAGAATTAATAGGTTTCTTAGGGGATGAAAGGTTTTGGGAAGCATTCTCACAAGCTCTAGCGCAACATTTATGGTTACAATCATAATCACACTTATTATATTTGGTTTTTTTGAGACTTTTAGGATCAATCATTTTTGTCTTTAGTAAGAATAACAGAAGGCACCACACTAGGTTAAGAGATAGAAACTATGGAGAGTTTATATGATATAGTAGGTGAAACTGAAGCATAAATAGGAGGTGTGTAAGGTGTAGGAAGAAGTCTAAGTCTAGGGCATGGAGATGGAACTATAGGAGAGGAATTTATATGATCAAAAATCTTCTTAATCTTGAATTTTTTATAGGATATAAAATAGGTGTGTTTGCGAGGTTGGATTGGTTGAGGCATGGAAGGCAAAAAGAAATCAAGGTCAAAGTTCCCTTGAGTAGCTAGAGTATGATACAGACTATGGTTAATCGTGATGATTTCTCCATCATGGGGAAAATTCAAATACTTATAGATAGGAGAGACTATTGCTTTCATAGAGGTGAGCCAAGGAAGACCAAGTCTAACTTGAAACTGATCAAAAGTTGGGATGACAACAAAGGAAGACCATTGAATATTTCGATCATCACATCACATTTATTATAGGAATCTTATTAGAACTATCTAGTGTAAATATGTTCTTCATTTATAATATTCAACATACAAGTGGGATCTATAAGAACTCCACAAGAGGGATGACCATTAATCTTCACAACTATGTAAAAAAGTACATCACGTGCCCAGATAGTCTCATTAGGATCAAATATTATAATGCAAATATCAGGTTTGGGTTTGGTTTTAGGTTCTGGTTTATTAATAAGGCTAATGACACTGTTATCTTTAATACACTCAGTATCATAGGTCACAATGGTAGGAGAGTCAATAAAATGAGTATATGAAGAGGGAATGAACTCAATGGTATTAGTTGAATGGGAAAGTAAAGGGTTCCAGTATAAATTTGCAAGTTTTTTTTGGAAGGACAACTTATTTGTTTCCTTGATTGTTAACACCCTTAGTAGATATAGCATTAGAATAAACGAGGTCTTGAAGGATACTTTTAAAATGGAAACAATTATCAATATCATGACCATGTTAATGATGATAATGGTAAAAATATTTGGGATCAAAGTTCTTGTTTATTTTTTTGGAAGGATCAATTATCTTAATGGGAGGAAGAGTTAATAAATTACCATTAATCAACTTCAACATCACATTATGCAAAGATTCAGAAAGAGGTTCAAAATTATGAGAATTTTTAAAATAAGACGACAAAGGAGCCACACCCTTGGATGTTGTTGTCACTTACACATCACTTTTTTTATGAATTATTGATCTAGATGAATCCATTTGGTTTTTGAAACTTTTGAAAAGGCTAGGATGTGGCATCACTCTTATCAATCTAAGCCAATGGAGTAGTGCTCTCAAATTGACTCTTTTGAAGCTGATAATTATGAAGCATTGCACATACTTGAGTAAAAGAGGAGAATCTACAAAGAAATATCGTACATCTAATTTATTTTTAAAAATTAGAAAGGAAAATATGTTGATATCAACATTAGGCACATGATAATAAATTTGAGCTTGTAAATTCTTAAATATACCAATGAAATCAATTTATTTTTCATAAAACACATTGTTTACAATGAATTAAATTAGACAAATAAATCTTAGGACCAATATTTTTTTGAAATTGTTGAATGAAAGCTTTAGCAAGTTTTTGAAAGGAATTAACAGAATAAGGAGGCAAAGAACAATACCATTGCAAGGCCTTATCTTAAAAGGTTCTAGTAAATAGGTTTTCCATGAACCTATGATCATGAGAAAAGTTAGTACACAATAATTGAAAGGTCTTAACATGGGTCAATGGATCACCTTTATCATTGTATGTCTCCAAATGAGGTATTTTCAAGTATTGAGGGATAACAACATAGATAATATCCAAGGACAGAGGGATAACAATGTCACTTGTAGGTATGTTGAATTTGGATTGACTAATAGAGGTGCTTATTTTGTTGCAAGGATGAAATTATTTGAGAAAGAATATAGATAGTAGACTTAGTAGAGAGATTTGTATGAGACATGTGAAATATTTGTACCATTATGGAAAATGGATGAAACATTGGAATATGAAAATGGAACATTGTTGTAAGTAGGCATGGATGAAGGTTGTGAAACACAAGGAAAAATTGAAGGAGGAGGAACAATAGGATTATCAATTCTTCCAAGATGAACATGAATACGATTGGTGTTTTAACAAAATGTAGTCATTAGAGGTGGATAACAAGTAGAAACACTAGATAAAGAGGTGGGAATGGGAATTGATGTCTCAACACTAACAATAGGTTGAGTTAAACATAGATCTTGAGCACAATCCTTAAGAAGTATAACTTTACTATCAAAAATATGGGAAATAGTTTGTAATAATTTAATTCCATGTTCATCATTATGAATCAACTTCCTTAAACCTTCAACTAAGGAAATGGATACCATATTATAATTCTCTTGACTTCACCATTGATCAAAATTTTCAAAGTCATGGGAAAGATTTTCCACTTTGATAGGAGGAACTCTTAAAGACTCCTCTTCATCATGAGAAGAGTAGGAACATGGATTCACAAACATAGTATAGGTGTCATTAGTAGGTATGTATGTCTTATCAAGGTTCCTAGAAAATAAACAAGACTCAGGATCAAAGGAACAAGCATAAGTGTATGAATTCTCCGAATGGGAATGATATAGGTAGGACTCAATTTTATAACACTCATGAACAAGAGAAGAAATAAAATATAGATCTCTCAATTAAAAATATGAAATTTTAAAGAGATATGCAAACATTCATTAGATTTAGGAAACATTAATTAAATTGCACATTGAATATAACGAATAACACATCTAAATATGAAATTAAAAGTGATAATCCAATGGACATAAAAGGGATATAATGTACAAAAATAAAAATGGAAATGTCATGTGTTGGGTTCACCAAAATGTAAAATAAGAAAAAAGGGGCATAATATAGAAGGAATTTTTCCACCTTTCCTTAATGCACAATTGAAAGGAAGATGACGCAATACACTCAAGTAATACTTAAGCATTAAGAGAGTGCAATGATCCTTCATGATAAGTGATTAAGAATGAAATAGATTTAGGGAAGTGATCTAATGATGTAAGATAAATGATTAAATAAGAAAATATAAGAAATTTTTGAAAATGTAGAATGATCTAGAAAATAGACAATAAGCTATAGTGACTTGAAACAAAATTCCAAAAATTGTACTCACCTGAGATCTGAATTTGAAGGTGTTTTTTAATAGGAGAAAGAAGCCTAGGGAATTTTTTCTAGGGAGTTATACCTAAAAATTGATAGTTAATCTCACAGATCGCGATCTTTCAAACAAGTTTCTGACAGTTGTGCCACCTATACTATCACACAAAATAATAGGGGAATGGTTGTGGAAAGGGAAATGCCTTGGTCAAACCCTTGTATAGGAATAAACCTTGGAAATGAAATAAAGTTGCATAAAAGAAAATAAATATAAAGGTAAATATTAGATGGGTGGTCCCACAATAGTGTGTCCCACTTTTTGGCCAACTTTGACACTGAGATCAACATTCTAAGAAAAAACTTCACTTTCGAACACCTATTGCCGCAAAACTATTAGGAATTTGAAGATGATGTAAACTAGAGTATTTTATCATTTTCTTTCTAGTTTCTTAATTTTATTTTATTTTTAAATTAAAATTTATTTAAATTCATTTCTCCTTCTCCTTCAAAAAGTGGTTTGTGTGAAAAAATAGTGTTTTTAAGGAGTGATTGTCACTTGGCTTAGCATAACTTTTTTTTAAAATATGATAATGATGTAATTATTTCGAGGTTATATTTGTAACTTCAATATCTAAAGAATGAAATTGGTTTCATTCATTTTGGGTCAATATTTCATACTTTATTAAGTTCTAAAGTGACAGTAACTGTAATTTAGACATAAGGTCACTTGGATTGCTCTAACTTGATCTGTATATATCGAAATTCATTTTTGTTTCTTTATTTCATAGAAAGATAACACAAATAATCTTTTCCTACATATTTTTCATAAAATTGTTTTCCTAATTTACTATTTTTCCCGAAGCGTCGAAGAGAGAGGTTGCTAAATGGCCAGAAAACCTATGTTTAATTAAACTAAAAATAGAAAGTCACAACTAACTCAATATATATTAAAATCATAGTCATTGTAAAGCCTATTTTGAGTAACATCAACAGACATTTGGGTTTCAGAAGATTGTTTTATTTGGTCCTTGATTGAGACCTTCAAAGGGCAAAAATTTGCAGAAATTTGTTGGCTTTGGAGAGGAAGGCCAAATTTAGGGGGTTCACTCGAACACCCCTTCTAGAGAAGGGGGTTAGAGAAAACCCCCTTCTAGCGAACCCCCCATGGAAAATTTTTGCAAATTGCTTGTTTTTTATTAATTCACAGGGTTCGCTCAAATTGGGTCTAGTTCGAGCAAACCCCCCATTTCATCTAGTTTGCGCGAAGCGGTTTTTTCCCTTCGTGGGAACACCCTCATTCACTTGAAGGGGTCAAAAAAAATCATCTGCGTGATTTTTCTTCGTGCCTAAAAGTGGGACACAGCTTTATGGGATCACCCAGATCTAACTTGCCAATACCTTCATGAACGAATATTGAGATCACACATATCCATGAAGATGCTTGAATTATAGTTGTTAACCTTGGAATGTAAAAAGGAATCAGAGATGCCTTCACAAATGCATGGATCTATGAATGCCACTCCTAGATCTTCAATGTTATTATGCTCTATTGAACACTTGCTACAGAGGAAGAATGCACATGGATGGACAAAAGGACCTTCTTTCTTGGTTGAGAACTTCTTGAAATTTCCATCATGGGAGAGAAGCTTTCTACAATAGAGAATATTTCCTTCAAAATGCCTTGGATTCTTGGAGAGATTATACATCTTGAATTCTTTCCTTCAAATCTTGAATTTTCTTGAACATGAATGTCTTAATTATCATATTGGTTACCAAATTGAGGAGAGATAGGGTGTTTAAATAACTCATCACACATTTCAAGATTAAAAATTAAGCTAGAAAACCATGAGATCTAATTTCTTACTAAAACGCAGTAATGATGCTCCTATTCAAATTTAGGCCTAAACCTTGGCGAAAAAAAAGGATTTGGGCATTTTGATGCTAGGAACGAAAAGCCCTTAGTGTTATGTTCCTAGGAGAAAACACCATAATTTAAATGGAAAGATGGGGAGATATGAAAGATGCTAAATTAGGGGGAGATAGATAGCTAGATCAAGAATAACATAATTGAACTATTAAAATCACCAAAATGGGACCTAACTAAGCATCCATATATGGGTGATAACTTTTTAGGATGATACATGAAGTATATTAGGTAAGGGAATCAAAAAAACATTTTTCTCTTGAGATGAAGGGGATCATCTTAGGAGAAATTAAAAGGTACAAGGGGATCACAATACACCCAAAATTATTGTGGATACCTCCCCTTTTAGATTAGCACATTGGGAAAGGAATCAACAATTAGGAATGTTTGATTTTCCCTCAACCTTTTTATATAGCATCCTGAAGGAATAAGTACTTTTGGTTTTCCCCCTTGGAGAAATTTCTTCTCACAAGAGGAAGGCCCTCTAAAAAAAATAGAACAATTTCTCTTACACCAAGATCCACAAAGGAAAGGGGAGAGGATACACTTGTACTCTCTTGGAAGTTACCTCACATTTGGATTTGGTTCTTTAAAAAGAATCAAGTGTCTAACGTGTTTGGTGCACTTGCAAACTCTATGTTAATATAAGGCAAGCATGATTTTTCATTCCCCGTTAGAAAATGAAATATATGTTGATCTAAAAATAAAAGCATAAAAAATATACTACGATAAATCATTAGGAATCTTAGATTCAAGAATTAGACCTACCAAAAAATATGCACAAACAAGTTAGCCAAAAATTTAGCCCAAAGAGATAATCAAATAAAAAATAAGCAATTGTAGTGCATAAACTAGCAATTATGGTGTAGAAACAAGCAATTACGACAAATGAAATTAGGCAATTGTAATGCATACAATGGCACTTCAAACTTTGGACTATAAAGGGATTCCCTTCAGGTGTAGAAGATGTTTCAAAACAAGTCATGCGACTGCTTAATGTGGATTGGACAAAGAGAAAATGGCGGCATCATGGTGTGATGGTGCTTCTATGTAGCATTATACAGTTGAGAAAATCTGAAACTTAAAGAAGTTTCTCCCAGGTGGCTGCGAAGGACTCTGTATCTTGTGGCTTCTTCTCAAGATGATCTGGTTACTAGTGGTGGGGTTGCAGAGGAAAGTTCACAGGTGCTTGTTCCTCCTATTACCTCCCTAAATGTGAGAGGGAATGTGCCTCAGGAGACTATTCCCACTGATAGGGATGATAATGTTTTTCCTTCTGGGAGGATTTATGATGATGCCCATGTGTTAGTAGGTTCTCTCTCTACAGGAAATCTCTCTCAGGTTGTTGGTGGTTCACCAATTGGTTCATTGGCTTGGCATATTGAGGCGGGGAAGGTGAAAGAGGGCTTGATTATAGTTAAAGGCAAGAAGGTTAATTCGTCTACGCCCTCTTTTGATATGACATTTCAGTCCCACCAAGGAAGTGTTAAAGGTAAATCTTGATTTTCCCTGGTGTTATTTGGGCTGGAGTTGTCTCTTCTCTAGTTTTTGGCTGCTTGCTAGTGTTTTTCTTGTAGCTTTTATTTCAGGTTGTGGGAGCATGTTGGTAAAAGCTATGTTTTAGGTAGCGAGAGTTTTTATCCCATGGTTATATGGTGTTTCTTTTTTTCTTGTCTTTTGACAACGTTTTGGTTTTGGGCTCCAGATCCATTTAAAATATGTTTGTAAAGGGTTTTGGGTCCGTTCAAAACCTGTTTTTTCTTAATGAAAAACTTTCAGGCTTAAAAAATATTTATGGGAAAAGAGCTCTAACATAAATCCTATCAACTGAATAATAATATTTTCGTTCTTAGTATTTCATATTATTTTACTTCTTATTTTGGCTATGTTTTAAGAAAATGATTACTATGTAAATCTATTTGAACATTACATATTGTATAGTTTAAATAAAAATTAAACAAACAACACTTGAACCTTAACATAAATAGTTTTTTTTTTAAATAGATATGATATTATATATCTAAAATACATTAAATCATTAAGAATTAAAATATAATATAGTCGTATTATAATTGATTCTATAATATGTTTTATAGTGCACTACAATATATAGAATCTATGAAATATAATTAAATATTAAAATTAAATAATAGTATTTCAAAAATGAAAAGATTTGGAATAAATTTAAATTATTGGACCTTAAATAAAGAACAACCCTTACCTAACCTTAATTGAAATCGTGAACATAAACTTGACACTCAATAATATTATATTATATTGAACTGATGTTATTATATTACTTTATAATAAAATTAGATAATCCTAAATCAAAGCTCAACCATAAATGATATTATACTAATTATTATTATATTATGTTATGTTATATAAATTATATATTGATTTTTAAAAATTTCTAAACCTTGAGGTTATATGCTTTTTTTCTAAATTGGATGACAATTTTAGGTTTTAGTATTGCAGTCACTAAAAAGCTCTTATCAATTTAAGGAAAGAAATGGCAAAAAAGAATTTTACTTGGCACATATAGCCTATAGACTAAATTAAAATTTTAAAAAATTGTAAACCAATAAACTAAATATTTTTATTGAAATAAACAAATGATAACTTCAAGTTCTTATTAGTTTTGGTCCATGCACTACTCATAGATTGATTTGCAAAAAAATTAAACATTAAAAAAGATTACAAGTATATATGAAAAGATAAAATAAATTTCCCTTCAAAGATATATTATATGAGATGGACGAGGTAGTATTTGAAATCTACATTTCAAAATTAAGGAAAACCAATGAAAGGCAATTGTAGTTATATCCTTCATTCATCATTATTTTGATGTTGATTTACTATGTATCTTCTACTATTACATAAATGGCTTGCTTGTCTTTTATGTATTTGACATTACAACTTTTATGGGTTGTACGACAATAATAGGCTATTGATAATATTGATTGCATCTTCATTCATATTTGTTAGAATATAATGTTATTAAGTGTCACGACCTTATAATATTTATATATTATTTTAATATAAATTTATTAAATCTTATATTTTATATCTTTATTAAGCACATCCCATTTGAAAGAAGTTATTAAAAATGTGTGAGTGTAAATTTAGAGCTTTATAGTTAGTTATATCACTAGGGATGGAAGGTATATAGTATATTTTGCAAGTGATTCAATAAAATGATGGTTGATGTGATTTGTCCAAGAAAGAGTTTTCTCCATATATATATTGTGTAATATGTCAATTTATAGTTGTATGGTTTCCATACTATTTATTATATATATTTAACTAAAATGATTAGCATCTTAAAATCCTAATTTCTAATATGGTACAGAACAGGTTAAGCTAGTACTACTCATTTTTAAAATTTATTTATGCTCATTCAGATTCTAATATGGTACAGAACAGGTTAAGCTAGTACTACTCATTTTTAAAATTTATTTATGCTCATTCAACACATGTGCAAGACCATTTATGCTAGATATCTAGTGTGCCTTCTCTATTATTTTGATATAAACTTGTTAAGGTAAAGTATGAAATTTTAATTATTATTTTTCATTTTTTTCTATAACTAGCACTTGCACCTAAAGGAGGTGCAATGATTACGCGGATATAAAAATTTCTATAAATGTAGCCACTAGGCTGCACCTTTGCTTTGACATCTGTAAATTTTCCTAATAACCTACATTTAAAGAGCACACAACCCAAAAACAATCATGGAATTCCCTAAAACAAACCAGAACATTCATCTAGGTAATGCATAGCAGAGCAAAATTTATAAACTACTTCATGAACGGAACTAACCTGAACGTCAGGATCAAAAGAGTACAAATTATATATAAGCATTCATATATGTAATGCATATCAAAATAAAATTTATAAACCAATTCATGAACGAAAATTATATATAAGCAACCATATAGGTAATGCATGTATCAAAACCAATTCATAAACGAAAGTAAACTGAACGTCAAGATTAAAAGAGTACGAATTATATATAAGTTTACCCTTAAGGTAAATAAAACAGTTTCAAACAATATGAGACACCATTGATTAATCTTCCACAACATAGAGATTTCTTTGAATTCCTACATTCTGATCTAATCTGTCGATGTTACTTTTAAGAATTATACGAATCGGTTGATGTTACTTTAAACTTAACGATATTAAAGATACACAAATCTTTAAAGAATTCCTCTAAAATCTGTTATAGAAAATATGCAGATTATTTAGAGAATACTGCTCCTATTTAATATTTATTTTCAGTTGTTATAGGCGCATCTACCCTGGTGGACATGTATGCAAATTGCGTAAATATAAACAAGGCGCGTGAACTGTCTCCTCCCCCCCCCCTTAAAAGCAAAATTTGTTAACCCATGCCAGCATCCTCCCTGTGCTAAAACGGGCACTTTACAAAAGGGTATTGGTTAAAATTACATTTGTTGAACTGTTATAGGTTGCAGTTCTACTTCAAAAGAACAGAATCAACATCTCAAGGGCAATAAATATTAAATCTACACAACAGTTTGTTACAGGCAGTAATGAATGTATTTGGCTTGGCTCCCAAACTAAAGATATGCGCCAGACATTGGGATCTATTCCAACTTAAAGATAACACATCTGCTAATCAATTTACTGAGAACTCCACTTGTTCACAATATCCTTACCTTTAACGTACCCCACTCCTCCCGCTTCACATCTGTGTTAATTGTTCGTTCTTTCCAAGAGAGGATTACCAACATTTTGCTGCCCAGATCTTCAATCTCTACGGCTTTTCTTACCTAATTGTCTTTGTTAAGTTAAAACCTGAGCATATCCCAAGATAGGAAACGTAGCCGGATGAAATTTTTTAAACCGTCGGTTTAAAAAATATGATGTTGATTAGGATGTACGATGACAACCATACATTTCTTGGCAACAACAAAATATTATCTGTGGAACTCCCACCAAGAAAAGCCTACCGGCTAAAAATAAGTACAGGCTATTTCAATATATCTGACCAAAACTCCATCTAACAATGAAGCTGAAAAAGCTGACCAGTCTAAATGATTAGGGCTATGAAGCTTTTGTAGCCTATTTTGAATGTTACAGGGGCATAGGGGTGGGGGCACATCCCCTTGGGACACACTTTCTATGGCATGCATCTGTTTGGTTTCATGCATGTCACACAAAAAACATCTGCAAGAAACAGCCCCAAAATCTAGTATAAACTTGTGAAGACTGTCTTATTGTCATCAGTCCAAAATTTAATGATCTATAACAGGCACAGGAAAATAGAAAACCATGCTTCTGCTCAGACACAAGATATCTAAATTGAATATACTCCAATAGTAGCTTGCATTTGAGTCTAGGATTTGAGTGCAAGCATTAAGGTTATTGATACAATTGTTTCAATAGCTAGAAATCAAACAGAGAAGTTGGGGTAATATTAATATTAATAGCATTTTGACTGTTAGAGCCCAGGAGCCCATTTGGCATAAATGAATTATATGCATTGTTGCAATGCAATCAGCTTTCCCTTTCTGTCATGTTTTTAAATTTATTTGATAGAATATTACGAACCATATTGTAGGATACCATTGTGAATGTGCATCCATTTTATTATTTAACAAATGAAGAGATTAGTGAATATGAGTTCGCAGGAAAACTTGGAACATAGCAAAGTGTATGTAAGTTATACAAGCATACAAGGAATATAAGACAAAACTAAGTATTTTTGCCTTGAATCATGTCAGACAAGGGAAATCAAATCAGTATAAAGAATTATATAGTATATATTCTGTCTATAACTCTTGCATGCATTATAAGTAAACTAGATCGGTTCTTATGAGAGTTCCAGAAGAGGCTCAAAGACTTTAGTAAAACTGAGAACCCAGTGAGAATATATAGAAAAAGGAAGTTACAAAACTGAAATCTACTATCCTGGATGAACATAGAAATTGGCAATTTCAGTTAGCTAAGCATGCTGATAGCCATAGCAGTAGTGAGCAAGTCCAGTATTTTTCTTTCATGTAATTATGGCCCTCTCGATTACGAGTAAGCACATCTCAGTATCATACACCCAACTAAGCACAAATTAGGAAATCATAGTGATGTCTTCACGCCTTTATCACAATGGCCATTGAAATTCCTTGTATCCTCTTTTACTATGAGGGAAAAAGCATAGTTACCTAAGAGGAAAAAAACATACTTACCTAGTGGTCCAATGGGAGGGGCTTGAGCAATATTCTCGGCTGGCAAAGCTGACAATATTTGAGAGTAATCAGCGATATGGTACCATAAGCAACATATTTGCTTTTGCAGCACAGTTTTTTATAGATGTTCATGAGAAAATCTAATAGTTCACATCTTCTAAAAATTAAGAAGAAGATAAACAACACCAATTGGATGCTTTAATTTGATTGATATGTGTTCCTAAAATGTCTGATCAAAAACTGCAAATTTCTTTGCCCTGCAGCAAGCACCTCAAATTCTCATCCCCATACCCTGCAGTCCACCATTTCCCCACCCTCTCACCCCCAGAAATAGGTGCTCCACATACTCAGATCAAGACTAAATTTTTGCAGTTTTTCAGAAAGATAAATCACATGAGATCCCACGCCTAGTAAAATAGCCCCAAAACTGCAATGGAAAATGATTGACATATTTATAACTGTGATCTCTTCAGCCCTCGTCATTAGGCACAGTAGTGGTAATGGTCCATATATCAATGAAAATGGATTTCTTTACAATTAGAAACCAAAAAAAGTAACCCTATGTAACACTTGTAGAAGTAGCAACCAAAGAGAGCAACCCTGTGTAACACTAGCAGTATAAATGAATTCATAGCCTACAATAGAGTTGCAGAGATATGCAGAATATGATCATGCTTTTCCATACACAAGCAAGGAATCAAGAAGGCCTAATTAAAATTAACAAGGAAAAACAAAGGAATTATTCAACACACTGGAACAATGTAAGCCATTATAGAGGAGAAAGGAGGCTACAGTTTGGAAGATCAAAATACGCCCCATTGGCAGATCACAAAGAAGCCAGACATACAGAAGGCAGGACAATCTTAGAAAGAAGATCTTCAGATGGGAAGGGGGAGGCCTTTAGATAGAAGCGAAAGAAGGTAGAGATGTTTTAATAGACAACGCAGGAAAAATAAAAAATAAAAATGGAGCATTTCAGGGGAATGGAAAACAAGTGCTCTAAGTAGACTTGAAGAAATATATTTGACCTTTCCTAATGCAATTCAAATATTCCCAGTTTCAAGATCTGTGAGACCAATAAATCCTCCTCTTCCCAAGAAACTATGGACGAAATAGTATTGGAACATCTTTAAGAAAATAAAAGAGTTGATTCGATCACATTTAATAGCTGAAGGTTAGAAGGAATAGATTAAACATGATAATCGTTGGCATGAGAGAAGATCTATATAAATAGGGTTTAGAAAGTCACATTTTGATAAAAGAGATACGAGGAATCATCATTATCCAACTAGGCACAAGGAGATTACAAGGAGCGATAAATCTAAATGGATGTGGATTCAGAAGACAACCAAAGGCGAAGAATTAGAGTCATCCAAACCTATTGATATAAAGAATCATGATCAAAACACTAAGGGAGAATCCACTAAAAGGAAAATGTCATGGAATAGACAAACTGGCCTTAGAAGAGATAAGTTGGTTGTGACTTTTTCGGAGGAATCTTTAAGAGAACCTAATAACCAATCATTGGAAGCTCTGGAACTTATCTATTTCATTTGTTGACTTGATTAGCTGGATAAATGCAATTGCAAAATAGAAAGATGTAGATGAAGTGGGAAAGATGTCGATGAAGTGGGATTTCTAGAATCTTTTTCGGAGGAATCTTTAAGAGAACCTAATAACCAATTGTACTAATAACCAATTATTGGAAGCTCTGGAACTTATATATTTCATTTGTTGACTTGATTAGCTGGATAAATGCAAACTAGAAAGATGTAGATGAAGTGGGAAAGATGTAGATGAAGTGGGATTTCTAGAATTTTTTTGAAGGATTCTTCATTGTGATTTTCAAATCGAAGGAAAGCAGAGATAAAATCTTTAAGCATAAATGTTGGTTTTTTTTTGAGAAATTTGGTATTCATATGTGGCATTGACTCTAAATTTCAATGTTAAGGATCAAAAGATTAAGTTTATCCCTATTTAGATATAGCTAGGTAATCTTCCATTAGAGTATAGGCTGTCAGATATCCTTAAAATCATTGGTAACAAGATTGGAGTTTTTTAAAAGTTTTACCAAATCTCTGTAGACAAGAGCCTTAGTATATGTATTCTACTAGATATGGGGAAGACCATTCCCACCTCCTTTAAAATAATCTCAAACTTTGGGACATGGACACAAAATATATCATATGATCTGGATGAACCAAGGAGCACACAAATATTACCGAAGGATAGAAAAAACTCTATTTTAATAGGAGAAGACCCTTATCAAAGTGAACCATATAAAACAAAAGTCGTCACTACCATGCACCTTTTTCTTTCACATTTGTAAATTTTCCTAATAACCTACATTTTAAAGAGCACATAACCCAAAAACAATCATGGAATTCCCTAAAACAAACCAGAACATTCATATAGGTAATGCATAGCAGAACCAAATTATAAACCTTTCACTTCATGAATGAAATTAAACTGAAGGTCCAAAGTAAAAGCTACTAAATATATTTACGGCTCTGCTAGTTGCAGTAAATTATGTATGATGACATAAATCTCATCCGATAAGATGCTCATCTTACCTTACAAAAAGAGTCATTTTACTCTACGAATATAATCAGAGGCTTAACAGATAAATTTGCTGTCATCCTTGATAAGTAACATTAGAAGGGCAAACAACAACAAAACCTGCCCATAATAATCAAAATACGCCTATCACCATGGATTTAAAAAATAAGCATCTGTGAAATACCAAGCTACTAACCATTCAATTCAAAATAGGTCACTTGCAATACGACTATCATAATCCAGCATAGAATACCAAAAATCTACTTATGGCGAAGCTTGGCCAAGCCTATGGCGAAGCTTGGCCAAGCGTAGTTGGTACTCTTCTTGCAGTAAAGCTACGCGTTTGGAAAGAGCTTCCAACCCAATAAGGTGCTGTGTTTGCCACTTCCGATCAAGCATTTCAGCTTCTTCGTTGCTCAGCGCTGGCAGCTCCTTTTCAAAAGAAGATCTCATTGACATGTCAAGGTTAATGTGTCTCACAGTGTTTGAACCTTGAAGATTTCCCAATGTCATATTCAAAATCTCATACGTCAACTTCTCAAACCTTGAATTATCCCCTGCATTGTAATGACCTCGACCACCATTCATAACATGTCCTACGAAATTTTCTATAGCATTGGACTGTATCAGTGCAGAATTTGAATCTGGCTGTGCCGAATTCTCCTTACCACTTGATTCATTTTCAGTCTCTTCACTCTCCTGAGAAGAATCCTCCTCTTCTCCTTCATTCTTCTCAGAAGACTCCTCTTCTCCCCCATTCTCCTTGGAATAATCCATCTCTTCTCCCCCACTCTCCTCGCTTTTCTCTGTATCCTCCATGCCTGCAACCTTGTTGCGCACACTTTCAGACACAAGGGGAGGATCCCTCTGCTTCACATCCAAATTGTCATTTTGCTTTTGCTCACTTTTGGCATGTTCTTCCTCCTCTTCTTCCTCATCGTCTCCCTCCTCTTCTTTTTCTTCTGCCTCTTGCTCCACTACAGCCATTTCCTTGGAAGAATCCACCTCTTCTCTCTCTCCCACAGGTTTCTTCTTCTCCTTCCCTCTTGTACTCCCTTCCTTCATTTTCTCACTACCAACCTTTTTCTCTTCCCCTTTTCCCCAAACTTGCTTAGAAAACATATACACAGCCTCTTCATGCGCATTGTTAAAACGAACAAAGCCCTTAGTCTTCATCTTATCCTTAGCCCTAAAATACTTTGCCTCAAACCACTGTAATTTATTATACAATTGATCTGGACTATACTGAACATCCAAATCCTTCCTAACACCCTCAAAGAAAAGCCCCATTTTTGGGGGTAAATTCTTGAACTTACCTTTTTCGCAGAAGGCCACAAGCCCCTTCAAATATGCGACCTCATCTTCAGGCGTCCAAGAGAGACCGCGCTTTCTAGGAGACTTCTCAGCTCCTGAAACCGTCGTCGCATTCCCCTTATCATCTTCCTCCGCAGATTTCTTCATTTTCTTGGACGAGGATTTGGTCCCCTCCTCTGCTTCGCTTTCTCTGGAACGCTTGCTTAAAGAAGAGGGTTGTGATGTGGTTGAAATACTGTTTTTATTTTCGTCCCGCGAGATTTTTTTCTTCCGGCCTTTGCTTGATGTGGGTTTAGAGATTTCCTCAGTGTCTCTTGACTCGGACGATGCTTTGGCCATGGAAGAAAATGGAGCCTCACGCAGGGAAGCGCGATTTCTATCGTAGGATTTTGTCACATTTTCATCCGTGGAATCAGAAGAATCCATTGCTACAAAGTAATAAGAAATCTAGAAATTTTTACAGCATACAACACGAGACAATTGAGAAAACAGAGAAGCAGGGATTTCGTTTATTTTCGCAGCTGAAAGGAAATACGGAGACAATTCTAAAGAGCGTTTTCTTACAAGTGTCATTTAATGATTTTAGGTTAAAAGGTGTCACTTGATGATTTTAGTTTAACACGGTACTGCGTTGGTAAGGGTTATAGATACTGTTTATGCCGAAGTCGAAGGCGTTCCTTATTTGAAAGAAGGATCCGAGATTCGGCATGAACCGTCCGATCAGAACCATTTGGATTGTCCGACAAAAATACTCTGATAGCAGTGAATGCTCTGACAATTATGATACGTTTCTTAGATTTTCTATCGATTTTTTTGTTTGTTTGCTTTCATCCTCTAAGATCATTTATTTTTGGCGCCCAACATCAAATTTTTAAAATACTTTTTTGCATACACGCCAATTTACAGATGCAGAATGGAAAATTGAAATTAACTATTATTAAGATATAGAAGATACATTAATTTATATATATATATATAAGCATTCCTAACTTATTTTAAGTATCTATAATATTTTTCTAATTTTGTCATTAAATTACACTATCTTAGCATTTTTTAATTATTTCATTTCTTATTAATTATATTACAGAAACTTAATCAACTTTATTCAACTGTAAGTCTAATTGAGCTAATTGAGCTTTATCATAGAATGGTCTTATCCTAAAATGATCATCGTGTACTTCAATCCTAACACAAACTCTAACCTTAATCGAACTTTATCTTAAAATGGTCATCCTGTACTTGAATCCTAACACAAACTCTTACCCTAATGGAGCTCTTATACTAACTCGTATACGGAGGTTGCTCATTTTATATTTCTTTGAGGCATTGTCACAAATAATTTGCATGTAGTATGTTAAAGCTTATGCCCTATGCCCTATTCGAAAGCTCCCATTTAGATCAATTAGATAATTTTTTTAAATAGAATAACTAATTGTTGAAAAAATCCTAATCCTTCTAGATTCTCACTTCTCAGGTATGCATCAATATTTCATATAAAAATTTATATGTATGCATGTTGGCATAAAAGTTCATACAATTTTTTCGAGATAGTTTTTAACATAGTTTTCAAAATATTTATGAAATATTATATTTTATATTTTATAATCTAAACATGTTATTTTCATTAAAAAATTCAATTATTTATAATATATAATTATTATTTATTCTAAAAAATTTACTATATAATATTTTTAATATATATATGCTATAAATAATTATTACAATTTTTAAGATATAATATATATTATTCTATAATATATAATATATATTATTTTATAATATATAATATAAAAGTACTATATATATATGTTATATTATATAATTTTAATATTTCATTATCTCTTTATATATTATTATTTAAATTCTACCTTACATTTATAATTTATAACTATATTTTAAATTTTTACAATTACAACTATACAAATGAAATTATAATATATGCAAACATAATTTATTAAATATTATTTTTCAAATTTTATAAAAAAATTCTTATTTAATTTTTAATCTATAATAATTTTACTTTTATTAAATAACTATTAATTAAAATATATATAATATATATAATAAAATTAAAATTAAATTTACATATATAATTATAATTATTTACGGCAAGTGCAGGCCACTAAGTGGCACTTGTTTATATTTGAAAAGAGATTTTACTATCTTTAACCTTAATTTAAAGCTTGTGAACACCAACTCCTTTCCTAATTGAACTCCAACACTAATCCTAACTTGTCATTCAAGTATAACCCTAACACTAAACATATAAAAATGAAATTTTCTAACATGACAACAAATAATATATCATACGGTTTAATTAAAATATAATTTCCACTACTAAACATGGCATATAAAAATAAATGCTCACATTAAAATTATCTATTAATCTAACAATGTTTTAAAAATTTGGTGTTGCTCTAAATGACATGATTTCAATGTTATCCTAATTTTTTTTCTTTCAATCCCTAAACATTTTCTAAATATTAAGTTAACATAGTAGAGGTAAATGCTATTTATTTTTCCCTTCCCCAATAAATGAATTTAAAAGTAAAGCATACATTTAAATAAAGTCAACTTATATGATATAATTAATTTGCATAATAATATGTTTTAAGTATAAAAATTGTAATAGAATAATCATAAGCATAATATTGTTAAAAATGATATTAATAATATAATAGTAATATATAATATTATAATAATATAATATTAATTATAATAGAATAATATAATTTTTTATCATTTTAATATAAAATAAAAATATAATATACAATTTAAAAATATAATAATATAAGGTGATGTTCTTTTGTGAGAAATTACATTATTATCATACTATCTTATATGATCATTAGTATATTTCCTTTTTTTATTACTATATTTTTAAATTATTTTTAGACTATTTTTTTAATTATTATTATTAATTTATCATTGCAATGCAAATACTATAGTATTTGTAATTTTTTTTATATATTATATTAAAATAAGATATGAGTAAATATATTGATGAAAAAAATATATAAATGTGAAAATATATCAAAAAAATATTGTATATTCTTAACAAAAAAAATTTCAAATATTATAACATTTTAATTACATTATTATAACACCATCTTATTTATTATATTTTTATTATTTTTAGTGGGGAACATTTATATTTGGAAAGACGTGAACTCAAGAAGGAAACACAGAAGAAGAAACGAAGGCTAAGGAAGAGAAAGGAAGAGGGCATCCAGAGGTCCCATAATTTTTTTTTTACAAAAGCCCTCAAAATGAAACCAAGAATTGAAGAAAACAAAGAAAAAACTTTTTAAAAAACTACTCGACTGAGAAGAAACCCCAAAAAACCCACAAGAGAAGAAGCTAGGGAGAGGACAGAGAAAGCTACCTCATAGAAGAACGAAGACCAACAACAAAATGTGCTTCCAGTTCCATGGGATCCACCAAAGTTGACTCTGAAAAAATTGCGCTCGAGAACACAAACAACCTTAAAATGGTCATGACTACAGTAGAAAACATAGCATTAAAAGGGGAGCACACATGTGTGCTAGAGAGAGGGATATGGTGGGAAAAGGGCACAACAAGCTGAGAAAAAGATACAACTACTTTCACATCTCCCATCAGAAACCTGCACTTTCCTACTGTAACCGTCATCTCCTTCCCCATCATCATCGTCTCCTCTCCTAGGTTTCAGAGTGCTAGAATGAAACCAGTGAGCTTGTTATTGGTCGAGGATAAGATAGTTGAGCTCTTTCATGGCGCCAAATATATTGTGGTATCTTTCCCTCCAGTCCTGCAAAACAAAATCCCTAAAAAACATGAGAATGGAACCATGAAGCATCAAAAGTAGCCTCTATCTAATGGCATGTTTTTAAAGTGAAAAGCAAAAGCCAAAAGCCTAACAAAACATGCCTGGGAGTGTTCATCTAAATTACAAGATTCAAATATTCATCATACGAGTTCCAGTCCATTTCCAAATCTAAAAAATGAAAACCCAAACTAAGAACAAGAACAAATTCATCCAGCAAAGGCTCTGAGAGTTCATGAACCAAGAAACAAACAAATATACAATTTTTTTGTGGAAAATCACATGTTAAATTCAATTCTTAAATCTCTTTGCAGCCTTCCATAAATCCTCAAATATAAAGCTTCACCGTAAAGATATATGCACCGCAATGTCAGACTTAGAGCTGCCATGACTGCTCTGCCTCTCATTTCAAAATCTCATACGTGATCTCAAAATAATCGCCAATGGCACTTTAACATGGAAGTGGTGTAGTCAAATCATCCCTGCACGCTACGTACATTCTCAGTGGTGATCATAAGAGAAAGAAAGTAGAGGTAGCGTTAATATCACGCAAACCTGCTATTGCTGATAATAGTATGCATACAAGTGAAGATAAAAGTTGTAGAAATAACTCATGTCAAAAACTATGATCGGAAACCATGACTGGAGATTGGTAAACCGTCATCTGTATACCATTTACAGCTGTGAGACAAAAAACTGAGCGTGAGACAATAAATATGGGTGTTCGTACACGAGTAATCTTGTAAGAGAAGCCTATCGGCTTAATTAATAAATCACAATAAAATGTCTTATTGTGTGCAGATTTTCTGCCCTATAGACATTTTCAAAAATTTGCACCCCTATACCGGTCAAATCTGCCAAAAGCTCCTAAGCTCCTACACCCCGTACGGTGTTGTAGAGAGTTTTGCCCACGTGGTCAATAAAATCAGCTTCGTCAATCAAATCAGCCAGCTCGTCTCAACTTGAATGCCAACCTCACTTGCTTGATTTTAATGCTCATTCAGCCAAATTTTCCTCACCTACTTGATTTTAATGTTCATCCGGCCATATTTTTCATTGCTATTGATTCTTCTAATAAATTATTTATAGTATTTAATCTTTCCTTTGTTTCTTGCAGCTTGCCTACTCTCCCGTGTGATTGATAATGTTGTTATTAAAGATAAAACCTAATTTAAAGATGTTATCCATTACATTTTTTAATATATAAAGATTTCTTTATAAATATATTGGTTTTTATCAAGGTTGGGAGTAAATAGCGGTTTGACACTAAACTCATAAGAAAACATTAAATCAATTATTTTTTAATCCAAAAATAAGGCACCAAGGGCAAAAGGAAAGAGAAACTAAGGCCCCATTTGGTTGGGGAATTGGAATTGGACTCAAAACCTGATTATCTCAAAATAGGGTTTTGAAATTCCAGTTTTGCATCTTCTGGATATAGTTTGGACCTTTTGGTTCACCCAGAAGATGAATGAGTCAATCCATCTTCTGTGTTTGGTTGCCACGTTTGAAATTGGAATTGGAACTGACAAATTCCAACTACCGCATTTGGTTCAACAATTTCAAAATGGAATTGGAATTAGACACTCCATCTTCTATGTTTACTTCTACATTTCGAATTGGAATTGGAATTTGTCAAAGACTTTAAATATTTTATTTTATTTAATAATGTTGTGATTTATTTTGTCCATTTATTTTATTTTGAGTTTTTTTTAATTGTTGTTTTTTTTTTTACTTTTATTTTTTGAATTTTGATTATATTTTACATTTCTAAGGAATATCATATTAGTTTAATTGATTAGTAAGTTACTAACTATATTAGTTATTATATGGATGTTGTAATACTTTAATAATAAAAAAACTATCTTCAATCTTTTCTATGATTATGCAAGTAATCTCCATCTAGGATATTTTACCTTTTGACTCTTAGATTGTTTCTTAGGTTCATTGTTTAAATTCTAAGTAAGGATGTTTATATTCCAACTCAATTTTCATAGATTTATAGATTTATAGTTAATTTCCATTAACTAGGATTGAGAAATTGGCCCCTGATATACATGATAGAACCTATTTTCACAATTTAGGTTCAATACAAATTTTATTGAGGATTTGTATTAGGAATTCCTAATACACTTTATCATAATCTTTTTGTTGGAAACACTGAGAGGGGGGGTGGGGGGGTGAATCAGTGTTTGTCTATTAATTACTTTTTAGCAACTTAAATATAAATCAAACATACATAGAATGAAGCTTAACATAAGAACTCATAACACATGATATGATTACGGGGAAAC